>NAGG01000361.1:0-70224 GCA_003031705.1 Calonectria naviculata
AAAAAACATACAACAGCCGGGATTCGCTGGTCGTCACCGACCCAACTACTAGTCGGCCCCTTATCAGCTTGTCTATGGGAGAGCGGACGGGATCCCGAATTCTCTAATAGGTATGGTCGTATGTGATGGGTTGAGGCGACAAGTCAGCTCATAGCCGTGAAGCATATCATCGCTCTCCGTGAATCACGGCACCTCGTATCAAAGGATATCAAATGGGATAATAATTTTAGTGTTTGACATCTTACGTGTCAGGGCCGTGACTGATTGGGTAATGGAGAGACTGTCAGGAGCAGACGGTAGCTCTTTCTATGTCTGATTCACGATATTGATTGTTTGACCTCGACCTTTTTATCTTGCGACAGCTTGCTTTTCTCCTCCTTAATATTCCGAAATCTACTGTTTGAATTACGTCTAGTTTATTAGCCCGTGCGTAATGCAATTGAACCGGGGCTGATAGAACATTTTGCATCAACAAGATTTGGGGTGGGTTACGCTGGGATAGCTGTCTGACCATGTTGATACATGCGCTCGATAATAATAGTCTCATTATTTATTAGAGAAACAATCGCAGTGGCGGGAGAGGACATCTATAATTGATTTTAAATGTCGAAAAACTCGACTTTTGACTTTTATTTTATACCCTGCGGAATACATCATGTCTCGCTTCTCTCCTTCAACATCCTGAAACATGATATTTCAACATGCCTAGATAAGAGACGAGAGACAACAAGCCAAAGCAAATGAATAGAGAAAAAAGATAAATGACCATCCACGCCAATATGCCCCTTCCGCCCAAACGCCAGCCAACCAGGAAAAAGGTGGGGGCAACAGATAAGCCAGAAGCTGCCATGCCAAAGTCTCTCAGGTATCACATATCTACACATCGGGGAACCGTCCAATCGTTCGTTGGGAATGGTCCGTCGGGAGTGTCCAGACGAGCAAGAGAAAGGAGTAGGCGGAACCAGGACTTGACCCAGTCCGCTCCCATTAGCCGATTCGACGTCGCCGCGGCTTGAACCGCGACCTTTTCCCTGTGGGCTTCTAGTCCGACGAGTGACGCTTCTTCTTCTTCTGCTTCTTCTCCTTCTTGGTCTCAGCCTCCTCTTCCGAGTCGTCATGCTTGCGCTTCTTCTTGTCCGAGTCAGCCTTGACGGGGGTCTCCTCCTCAGCCTTGCGGAGCTTCTTCAGTTCCTTCTTGCTGAAGACCTTGGGGGTGCCGTCATCGTTCACCTCGACGTCACCACGCTCGTACTTGCGCTTGAACTTCTTGACCGAGATACCGGCGGCTTCAGCGAGACGCTCGTAATCGGCTTCGGAGAGCTTCTTAGGCTTGGAGGGGGTAGCAGTGACCTCCTCATCGCTGTCCTCCTCGGCATCCTTCATCTCCTCGTCCTCAACCTCCTGGACAAGCTTCTTTGACTTCTTGCTCTTCTTGGCAGACTCGGTGCCGTTGGTCTCGACACCGTCAGCATCGCCGTTGTATCGGCGAGTCTCCTTGAGGGTAAACTGGCCAGCGGTAACAATTTCGCCAGAGGGAGTGACGTTGGTGCCCTTGGGAAGGAGGGGCTTGCCCTCAAGCTTGCGGAGGTGGTTCTCGAGCTTGATACGGTTGCTGAGACCGAGAATGGCACGCTCCTCCTCATCAGCATCATCGTCGAAATCACCCAGAGCATCGACACGAAGACCAAGTGCGGTCTTGGCAGACAGCATACGGGCGATCTTTCCCTTGTTTCGTCCGGTGGCCTGACCGATGAGGGAAGAGTGGTAGATGAGACCGTACTTGGGTGTGTCGTGCTTGGTCTTGAGGGCACGGAAGAGAGCCTTCTCAGCACCGAGAATCTGAATGGTGGAACCGGGGGCCTTGGCAAGGCTGATGAGGGAACCGGCATGAGCAATGAGGCGAGCACCGACGAGGTAGCCGAGGAGGGCGGTCAAGTTGGGGGCGATGGCTCGCATACGGCTCTCAAGGTAAGAGGAGAGCTGGGCTCGGTACTCGGTGTAGACAATGACCTGGTCAGCCAAAAGCTTAATGTTGTCAAGATCCTCATCAGTAATTTCAGTACCCATGCTGATCTCGGCGGCAGCCTTGATAGCGGCCTCGACCTCCTCAGGCAGAATGTCGGAAAGGTCAGACTCGGCAATGTTGGTTCGCATACCAACGGAGAGGACGACACGGGCGTAGGCCAGGTTGTCGTTGAGGATCTTGGCCATCTCAGGGAAGTGCCAGCCGTACCATTCCTTGGTTCGCATGGCGTAGACGTTGAGCTCCTTGTCAAGGTCATCGAGGAGCTTAATAGCCTGGATGATCATGGAGTCGACCTTGTCGGCAGAGAACTTGAGCTTGTGGCGAGACATGGAGTGAGAGAGACCAAGCGCCATGCGGTCAATGTTCTCGACCTCGAGGCCGGGGATCAGGTTGGAGAGGGAGCCACGAATACCGCGGAAGAGATCCGTCGTGTTGGAGCCAGAGACAGGCTGGATGTTGAGGTTGGGCAGGTTGGAGATGGCCGTGCCCAGTTTCATGTCGGCGACGGCGAGCGAGGCCTTCTTCTCAGCCTGGAGGTCCTCGAGCAGCCCAGAGAGCAGCTCAGGGACCTTGCCGTCCTTGAGGGAGGCAGCTTCCTCGAGAGCGGTGGCGGCGCTGTCGAACTTGACAAACTTCTTCAGCTTGAGCCTGGGCGAGAGCGATGCACGTTAGTCTTGTTCGCTAAGAGCGCGTTTCCTACCGCCATCCCAGGCCAGAGCCTGGGTTGTTTTGGCTACCATATTGGGGGGGAAAAAATTCAGTCACTCACATCTCGACAACCTTCTCGGGGCGTCCCAACTCGGCAGCAAGCTCCTCGTTCTTCAGCATCTTCTTGTCGGTAGCCTTGAACAGGCCATAGCTGTCAATTGTTAGCCTCTCATGACAATCACCCAGACTGCAACTTCTCGCGTGCAGCCTCGTTCTCAGGGCCGCAACTCACCCTGCCGGCGTCTCGGCGAGCACAAAGAGCGACATTTTGGCTTCGCGTGCTCTTTCCCAATAATCTTGCACTGGTCGATTGGCGTCGTAGTTTCCTCGCGAGGCACAATTCCGTTCGCTGTGCGCGCTGCAAAGGAAAGTGCAAGTGGGCTAGGCGATGGAAAAATTTCAGATGAAGCTCCAAAGTCTCCACTCAATTTTTTTCGACTGCTCGTTCTTGCAGGCACACAAAGTGGGCTAGATGCATGCACGTCGGCTTCGGCAGTACAGTTAATCCGCTCAGCCACCCGTTGTCCAAAAAAACGGATCCTCCAGCCACAGGAACGCGACGCCCGGCCACGCTCTGCCACTCACGTGCAGGCGACGTCGACGCAGCAGCTCCCGTCCCTTGTTTGGGAATCCTAGGCGGCATCTTTGGACGATCCAGCCTCTCCGTCACCATCCCGCCCAAAAACCCCTGGCCAACGCAAGACGTCGTGCCTCCTTCCATCAAATCCTAAATCACAATCTCCGTGCGCTTCAGAAAGCAGTCGAGATGGAGGGTCTTCTTTTCAATGTCAACAATGGGTATGTGGGAAGCTTCCATCCGTTATGCGTCCATGTAACCACAAAACTGACCCCGGTAACAGCTATGTCGAGGGCATTGTCCGTGGCTATCGCAACGGGCTGCTCACCAGCGGCGCCTACAACAACTTGACCCAGTGCGAGACCATCGACGGTATGTTTTTGGATTTGACGTCGGCCTCATCCCTGCGTACTGAGACGTCACAGATCTGAAGCTTCAGCTCGGCCCTGCCTATGGCGATTTCCTCGCATCTCTGCCTCCCAACCCTTCAACCTCGAGCCTGGCGGCAAAGACGACCGACAAGCTCATCTCCGAATTCCGATACGTCCGTGCCAATGCCGTCGGATCTTTGGCAACCTTTATGGACTACGTCACCTACGGCTACATGATTGACAACGTCGCGCTTCTCATTACCGGTACCTTGCACGAACGCGACACCCGTGAGCTCTTGGAGCGATGCCATCCTCTCGGCTGGTTCGAGACTATGCCCGTTCTCTGTGTTGCCACCAACATTGAGGAGCTCTACAACAGCGTCCTGATTGAGACTCCTCTGGCTCCCTACTTCAAGGGCAGTCTCAGCCACCAGGACCTTGACGAGCTGAACATTGAGATCGTCCGCAACACACTGTACAAGAACTACCTCGAGGACTTTTACAACTTTGTCAACACCCACCCTGATATGGCTGGAACCCCCACTGCTGAGGTCATGTCCGAAATTCTCGAGTTCGAGGCTGACCGTCGAGCCATCAACATCACCCTCAACTCTTTCGGCACAGACCTGACCAAGGCAGACCGCAACAAGTTGTACCCTACCTTTGGAAAGCTTTACCCCGAGGGTACCTTGATGCTCTCCCGTGCTGACGACCCTGAGGGTGTTCGTCTGGCCGTCGATGGTGTCCACGACTACAAGACCTTCTTTGATGCCGTCTCCGTCGGAGGTGGTCCCTCCGGACCTGGCAACATGGGTGGTGGTTCCGCTGACGGCAGAACCTTGGAGGATATGTTCTACCAGAAAGAGATGGAAATCTCCAAGAGTGCCTTTACTAGGCAATTCACTTATGCTATCGTGTACGGCTGGGTGAAACTTAGGGAGCAGGTATGTCTCTTTTCGTATGCGATTAAGCTTGCATAAACTAATAGTCTACAGGAAATTCGCAACATTACCTGGATTGCCGAATGCATAGCTCAGAACCAAAAGGAGCGCATCGGAAACTACATCAGTGTCTTCTGATCATGTCATACCTAATGACACTCTCAACTAAATCTTGATTTTTCTAGCATGGTTTTGTGTAGTTTTGCAATTGTGACTCGTAATGGCACGGGATGGATCCGACAACTGGCGCAAGGGGTGGAGACGGGTAGACGCAAGGCGGATTAATCATGTTCGCTCGTCTTTGATGGTGGCTTTCTATTGTACATAGAGGACAAATATTCTACAACAGTCTTACAACTCGATCTGGCCCTTGTATGTCGCGGGCGTGAGACCCAGCTTCTCAATCATATGGGTCCATCGCTCACTTCCTCTCTCCTTACGCTCCATGTACTTCAGGAGCTTCTGCCTTCGGTGCAACAGTAACCTGAGGTTACGCTTGTTGTGCTTGTCCTTGTATCCTCGGTTGACCTCAAGGGCCTGGGACAGGGATCGAATCTTGGCAGTCAGAATAGCGATCTGAACCTCGGAGCTGCCAGTATCAGGACCAATACGCCCGGGCATCTCAGTGTCGTTGACGTGGATGGACTGGGGCTTGGGCTTGAGGAACTTGTCGGTGTTGTGACGACCAAACTGGTCAACGATGCGCCGCACATTGGCATGGAAACGGTCTCTGCCACTGCCATTTTCCAGGTTGGTGATGCGCTTCAGAGCCTCCACAGCTTTGGCATGTCGCTGCTCGTGCTGCTTCAGCTTATCCTCCTCAAGTCCGGGCTCCATCTGAGACTCGACCATGCTGACGACGGGCTTGGTCAAGGCGTAGGCGTGCCTCACAGCACTTTGCAGTTCAGACTGGGTCAAGAAGTGGTTGAGAAGGTTCGGTGTTGTGGTTGTCTGGCTGCCGCTGGCATCGGAAGATGCCTGACTCGCATTGTGACCAGTTGAGTTGAGGGACTCGACGAACGGTGTGGTTCGACCTTGAACAGGATCACCCCAAGCTTCACTGCGCTCACGCTCCAGCACCTCACGACGCTCGAGGTTTGCAGCCTTTCTCTGCTGTGCCTGAGCCCATCGATATGGGTCCTGCTTTGCCTTGCGCTTCCTCTCGCGCAGAGAGAGATTGGCCGTCTGGACGAGGGGAAGGAAGTTCGGAGTGGAGGGTTTCGCGGCGGGTCGTAGGCAGACTGCAGGCAATTGGTTAACAATGGAACATTAGAGTGGAAATATGTAATCGAAGTAGTTCATACGGTTCAATGTGCCTAGGCGCGGTAGCGCCAGTAATCTGGGAGGCATGGTTGATGCATCAATCAGTAGATTGATATACAGACGACCAGCTGATGATGTCCTCAATCCGACCTCAAAATTTCCCACCCGCCACGGCCCATGCCGGTGGAGCAGAGGGCCCTGTCCAAACACGGTTTAGTGCCATGAATCACGTGCATCTGCCGTTGACGTCCGGCAAGAATTACGCTAGTTCCACCTTGGACTAGCGTCATCAGGGCTCCCACCACACACATTTTGGAAATTCTGAAGGTCTCGCGAACTTTTTGCGACCTGCACGCAACACCAACTTCACTTCTTCCGACTTCACCCTCGTCACCCGCCAGGAAGAAATTCGACAAGATGGCTCCCTCCAACCTGCCCTCCGTCTTCAACGCTACCAGCCAGGACATTGAGATGCTCCTGGCTGCCCAGTCTCACCTGGGTAGCAAGAACCTCCAGGTCCACATGGAGAACTACCTCTGGAAGACCCGTGCCGATGGTGTCAACATCATCAACGTCGGCAAGACCTGGTATGTTTTTTAGCAGAAAATTCGGGCGCTGGTTGAAGGTTTTGGGAGCTGCGCAAATACACGCATTAGCTCTTGCGCAGCTTGAATTTCACCAAAACACCAAGACCAGACGTCGCGAAATTCAATGCCCCGCTATAGCCAGGCTAACCAAGATTTCCACCACAGGGAGAAGATTGTCCTTGCTGCCCGTATCATCGCCGCCATTGACAACCCCGCCGATGTCTGTGTCATCTCTGCCCGTCCCTACGGTCAGCGTGCCGTCCTCAAGTTCGCTGCCCACACCGGTGCCTCCCCCATTGCCGGTCGCTTCACCCCCGGTAGCTTCACCAACTACATCACCCGCTCTTTCAAGGAGCCCCGTCTGATCGTCGTCACCGACCCCCGAACCGACGCCCAGGCCATCAAGGAGGCTTCCTACGTCAACATCCCCGTCATTGCCCTTTGCGACACTGACTCCCCCACCGAGTACGTCGACGTTGCCATCCCCACCAACAACAAGGGTCGCCACGCCATCGGTTGCGTTTGGTGGATGCTTGCCCGTGAGGTCCTCCGCCTCCGTGGCACCATCTACAACCGCGAGACCCCCTGGGACGTCATGGTCGATCTTTACTTCTGTATGTATTCCCTGTTAAAGCTCACCTCCAGCGACATCCACTAACACGCAATTAGACCGTGACCCCGAGGCCGAGGCCGAGGAGAAGGTCGAGGAGGAGAAGCTCATCGGCGCCGCCGAGGAGGAGGCTCCCGCTGCCGTCGAGACCGGCTTCCAGCAGGGTGGCGACTGGGAGGCTCCCGCCGCTGGCTTCGCTGGTGCTTCCGCCGGCTGGGACGGTGCGGCTGGCGATGAGTGGGGTGCCGCTCCCGCCGCTGGCACCACCGCTGAGTGGGGCGCTTCTACCGAGCCCGCTGCCCCTGCTGCCGCCAACAAGGAGACTCAGTGGTAGGACGCTGAACTCCAAGGCGAAGAGGCGATGGGTGGCGCATCAGAATCATGGTGATGGCGATTGGTCGACATCGGCGGCGTTACGAGGCTTGCTGGCTTTTATCTTGGGACTAAGGTACGACTTGGCGGTACTAATGAGGGAAAGATACTCGCCCCTGGCCCTATGTCTCTCTTTTGTCTCTTCTTGTGTCGAGCTTCTGACTATGCTTGTTCTCGGATGCTCAGGCTGGGAGGACGGAACTCACCGGAATGGGGGGGAGGGAAAGCCCTGTATCGTCAAGGGGGGTAGACTTAATCGTTATCCCGCCTTTGTTTTGGGATTGTGATGCGAGAAGCTATAGTCGTCTGGGCTGGGAATTAAAAAAAGATCAAAAGTTGCCATTTCATTCATTTTCCTTTCACCATTATATGTGACAATGCAAAAAGTTCCTTGAAGTGATTAAAACAAGTGTGCTACAAGCCTGGACAGCAAAACTTGGCGTCAGTCTGTACACAATGAGAGGGGGACTACCCTGGATACGGTTGGAAGTATTAGTTGCAGTGCTTTTTTTTTTTTTTTTTTGCTTCCAGCTCTAGGGTGGCAGAGCAGTTTACACCACGGCACATACTTAAACTGGATTGCAACGATAATAGAAGTTTTGGGGGGGCTTGTTAAACGTTTCTCATTATAGAAAGTCTTTTCTGTGCATATTTCATAGTGTCTCCCTAGGCTAGAAGAGGAAATTATTAAACGTAAGCGATTCATGACATAGGAGCTTAATAAAACTGCTTCACAGGCGTGATAAAGCAAAAGGATTTTCATCATTCAGTGATATTACAAGGACCCTAGGGTTCATATTAAACAAAGAATACAAGAAGAAGGAGCTGAGCCAGGGGAAAGTGGTCCAGAGTGATGCTTGGAAGAGACTTTGTCCTGGAACATTCTTTCTTTGCACTATTTTTAGCAGCTACTGTCATGTTCACAAACAATGAGTGGCTTCGGATTTTATGCGTGTTTCATAGCTGGCATCCCCATACTAGCTGTTTGTAATCACGGCGCAGTGATTCAGTCTATGGCGATTGTTGTTTATTTCCCCTTTGTTCCATCAAAACAGTTAGGCAGTAGCTGGTCTATGTATTGTAAAGAAGTCCTAAGAGAGTTGTCTTATTTTTCAGCTGCACTTCATACACCTACATTTTGACCAACACTCGATATTCAAGTTCAGCATGACCAAGCTTGTTATCAACATGGCTGGGACATCAGCCAGTCCTAAAACCTATGATGACTACACCGTGGCCATCATTAGTGCCATGCCCATGGAAATCGCTACCCTTGCGGGTATGCTGGATCAAAAACATCCTACACTCCCTAACAAGGAGAATGACGGCAATCATTATGTGCTTGGCTATATGTCAGGAGTCAATGTTGTTCTCGCCTATCGCCCTGGTCACCAAGTGAAAGGCGCAGCGGCTGCTGCCGCCGAAAACTTAAGTCTTACGTTCAAATCTGTTGAGCTGAATATCCTCGTGGGCATAGGATCAGGCGTTCCGAGTGCCAGGCACGACATCCGCTTGGGAGATGTCATTGTTGGCATGTCCAACATCGCGTTTATTCAGGGAACAGAATATCACGACATAGGCGGTATAAACTACGAGGCCTTCGAGTCCGAAGTGTTCTATTTTGACATACCTACAACTCTACTGAGGGCCGTTGGGGTGATGCAAGTAAACCACGAACTGGACGACAACAAAATCCAAACAATCATATCCGAGATGCAGAGCAAGAAAGGTGGTCTATCGAAATACGATCGCCCCGATGACTCCACAGATGTCCTGTTTTGTGACAAATACCCGCACGGGCGCGATGAAGCCTCGTGCAACCATTGCGACAAAACCAAGATCATCAAAAGACCAGAGCGCCGCCCCCTGGGCCCTGAGGTTCACTATGGCAGGATTGCCACCGGAAACAGTGCCATAGAGTGCGCAACATTTAGGAAAGAAGTCGTCAAAGCCGTTGGAGAGGTGCTTTGCATGGAGGTGGAAGCGTGGGGTCTCCCAACCGGGTCTCCCTGCTTGATGATTCGCGGCGTCTCAGACTATGCTGATTCGCACAAAAACGACGAGTGGCAGCGTTACGCTGCTGCTGCGGCTGCGGCTTGCACAAAGGAACTACTTTCCAGCTTGCCATGTGAGAATGCTCGGGTCAAAGCCTCTGCTTCCAATACACCAGAGCCTAAGAGTTCTATCCCGAGTAGCTCCATAGATAGCTTTATGGGCAACGATACCCGTTTCATACGCGATGGCCATGCCACCAGCAGTACGACCGACCAGAATAGGACCGTCTTTAATTCCTTCACTGGTACCGGTTTCCAGCACACCGGCTCTGGAGGAATGAACTTTTCTGGGGGTATTTCTTTCTGTTAATACCGCTATTAGATTAATATAAATATATATCATATTTATAGTAATCTCTCTGTATACATTGGGATTATGGTAGACTGAATACGTGTTAGATTGGGATCTGAGCTGTAAATGGTGTATTATTATTATTTATTCCTTTCTTTCTTTGGTATTTTGCTATTATACTAAAACTATGAGTTTGTCTTCATGACTTCTTCCATCTATAACCTCATTAGGCCTTACTCCAAACTGAGCAGCCTGCTATATCGTAGGCCTAAGTCGAGTAAGTTTGCAGTTTCCCTTTCAAGTTTGGCGCTCGACTGCATTCACTATAATATAGTTCAGAAACCCTCAAACTCGCCAGTAGGCTAGGATTTGGGTCAGCGCCTGGATACTTACCATGATTTAGACCATCTATCCATGGTTAGTCGCGTTTATCTAGTCACCAAAGTAAAAGTTCATACGTCTATATCTCTATGGTCAAAAGGGGCAGTGCCATTGCTAATAGGATGTTGCTGGTGGTTTGGTTACCATGGCTTGCTAAGGACGAGTCCATGTCCGAACCTAGTATTCAACTATACTTGGGCTACATAAAGTAGGGTGCTTCCAACCAGTAGGCTCCGATGTAAAACTGTTGAGAACTATATAGTGTGTTATTTTGTTGAATGCTGTGCAACGTGGTTGTGCTAGCTGTGTAACCTGAGTAGGCCGCTGCTGGCCCATATCCAACGGAGACTTTCCCCTCTTTCTTCTCCGACATCACCCCTCATGATTATATTGTGACAATCTCCCAAACTTCAAGTTCGCTTCATTCAATTTGATTAAAATGTCCGAACCAACGTCAACATGTGAGGACTACTCTGTGGCTATCATTACGGCCACGACCTTCGAGATGACTGCTGCCCAGGCCATGCTCGACGCAAAACATCCCCATCCTCCCCAAAAGACCAATGACGGCAATAACTATGATTTTGGGGAGATTGCAGGCGTTAATGTTGTTGTCGCCTGTTCCCCTGGCCAGGCAGCAGATGCCGTCAAAAACGTGGGCTGTGCATTCAAATCTATCCGGATGCAACTGCTGGTGGGGATCGGAGCCGGCATTTCGAATGACCGGAACGATGTCCGACTTGGAGACGTCGTTGTTGGAATGCCCTCCGGAAATCACAGCGGGGTTGCTCGGTATGACCTAAACAGATCGACCAAGACGTACTTGGATCCGCCACCCGAGGCTCTCCTCGCCGCTGTGCTGAAGATGAAGGCCAAGCCAGGGCATGAAACCAACATCCAAGCATTCGTGTCCAAGATGGCGGATATAGAAAACTACCCATCCCTTTACAGACGCCCCGACAATTCTGCATCCGACGACGAACGCAGCATAAGTGATGTTTTCAAACGAAACCCGTCGAGGAGTTCAGGCCCCGCCGTCCACTGCGGCCTAATTGCGTCTGGGGATAGCATTGCGGAGAGCTCGTCCGAAAGGGAGCAAATCCTCGAACTTCTCGAGGGCGCGCTTTGCATCGAGATGGAGGCAGAGGGCCTCTCCCCCAAGTCTCAGTGTCTGGTGATCCGCGGTATCGCCGACTATGGGGACTCCTATAGAAGTAACCAGTGGCAGCATTACGCTGCTGCTGCTGCTGCGGCTTGTGCCAAAGAAATCCTACGCAATTTGGAGTTGGGGGATGCTTCGGCCAAAGCATCTGCTTCGAACACTTCGACATCGGAGAATCGTGGGTAGAACATCACCCACAACACCTTCTCTGGCCGCAGCTTCCAGCACACAGGCTCTGGTCACATGTCTTTTGGGGATACTTTTTCTATCTCCTAATGTCTCTACCGGATCGATACATTTGTACGTCGTATTTACACTAGCCTGTGTACACTTTGGGTTTGTGATGGATTGGACAAATGTCGGGTTGTGATCCGAGCTCTGGATGACACATTGTTTGGTTATTTTCTTCTTGAGTAGTACTACTACATTGCAACAATAATTTTACTTTTGCGATATATTCGTTTAATGACCTCGTTGGATCTTTCTCTCATCCAGTGCATGTTCATGAATACCAACTTCACTTGTAAGATTCAAGTTGTTCTCAATATTGAGCCAATCAGTGTCAATTGTCTCGTCCACTCTACGGAAATAGTACAAAAATACACAGACAACCATTAACGAACGATACGGGGTATCCATTTCAGTCCACCAAGAAAGCATACATGCCCATTATCCGTGCCCAGTCGAGCACCTGGGTATCAATTCCAGCCCATCATCATTTCTCATTCATCCCATCTCGGCCACGAGGTGTACCCCTCGTTAAGCCACCCTGAGCAAAAGCAAACAAGGTCAAAAAAAGCAACAAGAGAAAACATACATACAACTAACGGGGGGAAATGTCGGTTGCGGTGTGGTTGGTATTAAGGTGTGTGGTTTTGAAGGGTATCGGGGGTCGGCGAAAGCAAAACAACGAAAATTCAAACGCGCAAACAAGGTCGAAACTCGGGAAGATTTCCAATGTGTCGATTTATCACGAAATTCGAGCACAGCGCTGTTGTTGAAGACGAATGGAGCAATCAGGGGTGCTTTCGAAATCAAGTAGACCAGGCTATTCCCGTGCACGGGAAATCCTCAGAGTTAGCCCACCGTGTTCCGATAGTCAAGTTTTGCTCGTCACCGCTCCTTAGATATTCTCCACCATGCGAGCATGCATGGCATTCTGGAAGCTAGGGTCCTGACCTCCAAAGTCATTGTAGCTTTGCTCGTTGCTGCCACTGGCCTCGCCCGTGGGGTTGGCGGCCATGGCGGCGTTGAGGGCATTGCCCATGGTCTGGTTGGCGGCGGGCAGGAAGATGACCTTGCTGTTGGCCGACTTGGCCATGGCTTGCATAGCCTCGAGGTAGCGGATCTGCATGGCAGGGGCAGAGCTGAGGATGTCGGCAGCTTGGCGCATGAGCTTGGCGGATTCGACCTAGGGGGGTTTAATGTTAGCTGATATAGTTCTTGCGAAAGGCATAAATAGAAAGGGAATCAAAGGTACCTCAGCCTTGGCGGCAATGATCTTGCTTTCACCAATACGCTTGCTCTGGGCAGCCATGGACAGAGACTCCTGGAGTTCCTGACTGAAGATGATGTCCTTGATGAGCATGCTCTCGACCTGGACACCCCATCCGGCAGCGACATCCTCGATAATCTCTCCAATAGACTGGGCAATCTCCTCACGGCGCTCAATGACATCCTGGAGGATACGGGCACCAACAACGTGGCGTAAAGTAGTCTGAGTTCGCTCAATCAGGGCCTGGCGGACATTGTTGATGCCGAAGGCGGCCTTGTGGGGAGAGACGATATGGTAGTAGATGACCGAGGTGAGGCGGAGAGTGACGTTGTCCTTGGTCATGCAGGTCTGCTCGGGGACCTCTGCGATCTGAATCTTGACGTCGATCTGGATGAGGCGCTCGCTGAGAGGGTTGACGCGAACCAGGCCGGGGTCGACGGCCTTGTAGAAGCGACCGAACTTGGTGATGAGACCGACGTTACCCTGGCTGACGCTCTTGAAGGGGTTGGGGCAGATGATGCAGCAGGGAATAGCGCCCAAAGTTCCAACACAGCTGCCGAGAGCATCGACTAAGGAGAAGTAAGTGTTAGCAGCACAGTATTGGCGAGGCGGCGCGAAGTGAGAGGAGACATACTCATGCTTCCGTACCAGCCCTTGGGGCTGGCATCGTGTTCGACGACGGTGGCATAGCTGCGCTGGAGATCGTCCTTCTTGGGAGGCTGGACAGTCATCTTATTCTGGGTCTGGAAGCCGCCCGTGACCTCGGGGGCCTTGGAGGAGCTGTCGCCGTTGACTGCTGGAGCGGACATGGTTGCGAACGAGGTGGTTGAGGTGAGTTGAGGTGAGGTGCAAGAGTGTGGGGGAGCTGTGCGGGACGCGAGCTGCAATTAATAGGTGGTTGAATATATGAGACAGTGATTCGATGGCAACTGTCGAGTGACGAGTGAGGGTGGGATGGAAAGTGTTTCGGAGTGGGGGAAGGGTTGCTATTTATCAATCGCATCCATGATGCCACCACCGTTGGACAGCTCCCCTGCCCTTGTGCCTAGCACGGCGCCCAGCAAAGCTACCGCCTGGTACTAAGGTGTGTGCCGCAGCAGTACCACTGCCTCGCGCCCTTGGGTCCGTTGCAAAAGGATTTCGATCCGGTGACGTCGTGCGCGAGGTACCATAGGTACCCCATCGGTACTGCTAGCACTACACAGCAAGCTCTTGGCCTGTGCCCGAGCGCAGCGCAGCAGCAACAAGTCGCAAGGGTCCGCAAACAAGGGTTGAAGAAAATGAATGGATGAATGAATGGATGAATGTCACTTGTACAGCCAGACAAGCCCGCTTCCACAGCCATCTTTGCCAATGGAATTACACCTTGCCGGGGAGTGGCATGCAAAGCCGCGAGACCTGGGGACAGCAGAGCTCTCGCGACCTGTGCGGGCTGCAGGGAAGCACCCAGCATGCCCAAACAGGAGGCACATGGCCCTACGGCTCCACCCCACCATCAGCACCAACAGCAGCATCATGGCGATCAGCGAGAGAGACGGGCCCCACCGCCGGCGTGTTCTCAGGCCGGGGCACTGTAGCGCATCACATCCCTTCCTCTGCTCATGGCACTGCTCCTCACAGAGACGGGGCCATTTTGGCCCTTTCAATGTGACTGCGGCACAGCGCCCTGCCCGACGTCATTGGGCTGTCCTCCCGCGAAATACGGGGCCACTGTGCGGGGCTCCCCCGTGAGTGCCCTCAAGTCGTCAAGTCGTTCGGGTGGCGTCCACACCTCTTCGGTGCCGATGTGTCTGACGGCTGGACGGCACCGCCTGGGTTTCGAAATGACCCGCTTGGCAGACCAGGCTCCAGCATTCTGTCCCTACGTCCCTTACGCGCTAGGTCGCTTTCGCGCCTTTCCGGGGTCGGCTTCAATCGTCTCGAGTGAATACGACCAATGCGACTGATGAGGCTCCCATCCCGTTCCGACCCAACAGACCTCTCAGACCTCTTAGACAGTGCGAGTGGCCCCATATCGGATGAAGCGGCCTCACGAGTTGCCCTGCCAGAACGAGAATGAGAGAAAAGGAAAAAAAGGCACTAATACATGTATTCTCTCAATCTGCTCACTGCTCCCCCCGGCCAAGAGTTCTCTTCTCTCAGCTCCGATGCCGATCTGACCAAAGTAGGTCTAACACCTCTGGGCATCCGGGCAAATGACATCTTCATGACAACCCACTTTTTGCTGCTTGTTAGGTAACCCGAATGCTCTTGTTCCATTCCTTCTCGCGGCATTAATCAATCAAACATCATCCTTCCAGTGTCTATCACTGTAAGCAATTTGCCGATTTCCTCCGTGTTGCTAGTGCAATATACACACGAATACATCTCGGGGAAGCGATCAAAAAATCACTCCATCAGAAACCGCCAGCGCACATGCGAGATGACATATGACGGCTGTCCTGAAGAGGCTCCCTTCGCGACGAGGCGATGCAATCCAGCCTCTTCGATCGCGGTCTCGACCTGTGCAAGAAACCACGCATCTCGCCCAGGTATTGAGAAGATTTTGCAAAATTTCAACCATTGGTGAATGCGACGTGGGTGATTTCCCCCCCAATCTCAATTGCCGCACCCCAACCCTGATTGTTTCCATGCCAATTCGTTCATTCGCAGATGCGACCAACGTGACTTGTGCACCGCCTCCATACACGGAAACCCAACATTTCGCGTATCCAATGTCCCCCCCAAACTCTGCAGCTTGGCAGACGTTCATCGACCCACGGCGACCAGATAAACGTGTCTGCATCTGGCAATGTCCGAATCGAGGGGGCGGAGCCCCAGGTCCCTTTGTTGGGTTGTGTCCTGTGGGCTCTGATCTTCGGGTCCCCAGTTCTAGAATGCTTCTCAAAATGCACCAGGCGCCACAAGTCAACCACTCGGGTTAGAACCTGACCCATCATGTCACCGTTTGCCCCTAGCTCAGACGTGTGCACTTTCAACCCCCCTCCCCCCAGCAACCGCAATGGTGGCTTGCCACTTTATCGATCCTTCATCCGCCAATGGCTGGTTTCCCTCTGCTGAGCATAACTTGCTCTCCAATTGAGAATGAGAAGGCTGTGTATCATCATTGCCCAGTTGCCATCTCGCTTGCTCCTTCGCGCTGCTCCGCCACTCCCGTGACCCACCGTGACCCGGTCAAGCGGTGACTTCCAGATTCTCCCGGCTCCGGCGCCGAACAAAGCGGCCCCACAGCCTTCCTGTCTTCGCCCTGCTGTCCGGGCTCTGTTTCTTTCAAAACTCAGTAAAGATCTCCCAGCTTTGAACAATGGGGTGCAAACCCGTCGCATCCCCGAGCGAAAATTAATACCGGTGCCTGAATGTGGCAATCACCGCGATACACTTCTCCTCGGCGCGGGCGATCTGATGTCATAAGCAAGGAGCCTCCACAGCAGCCCAACACTAAAGGGCTTAGTTTTTTAGTCTAATCAAACATAGCCACGATATGGGATTGTTCATCCAATTGTAGCAATGCTAGAAACGCCTCACCATCGTGTAAACAAGCCACTTCCTTCTCGAGTCTGTTCTCATGGCGGTGTCCCATTGCCCACTGATCGCCCTTTTTAGTTCCCGAGCACAAGATTGTTATTGGGATGTAGTCATCACGATACGGTTTTGCTTTCCATTCTGTGAACAGAAGTCGCCGTTTTTTTCCCTCACTGGAAAGGCTTTCTATTGCAGTCCCCCTTTGGCTGATGATCAATGTGGAGTGCCTTGCGGCGCATGGACGGCGGCGCATGACGCCCTCTCCGGGCGCAAAGTAAGATTGGGGGTTTCAGTGGTTCAAAAAGGCCTTTCGCTGTGGCTGAATTCAAGCAGGTGAATTTATGCGCTGTGAAAATTTTCTTTTCGTTTGTTTACTATGTCCAGTCGAAAGAAAAACAGGTAGCAAGCTCAACCAGAGTGGATTTCCCAGGAACAAGTGACAGATACAATTAATATTCAGCACAACAAACTTTCATCGTCAACATTTACACTGCCAGAAAAGCAGTCAAATCAATGCTCTGTGGTTTTGATTTAGCTCTGAGTGGACCGCCCAACATGCCAAATGATGCAAATTGCCCAGATGGGGCGCCCATCAATTGAAGAGGTGTGATCAACATTCAACCCAATATGTCTCATGGCAATTTGTCTTTGGTATTACCCTCAATTGAATCACTCTCCAATGGCTTTCTAAGGTCCGCTAATAGAACAACTCAAGGTATGTACAAGAGTGGTCCCAAGCACTTTGGAGCTTTAGTAGCGGGCGATGTGGCCATGTCCAGGTTCCGCCTTGAATCTCCGGAGGACTTTGGAGAAATGCCTTACTGTGCTGGTTGGCTTTGATGAGTTTCCAAGTTTCAAGAGTGAGATGGTCTAATGTCATCAAAGGCCATAAGCGGTGGGGAGTTAAATTTGGATGATGGGAAATATCGGGCTCGAGCGAGCACAGCCCCACAATGGAGCTGACAACCGCCAGCCCTGTTTCGTTAGCGGTTTCGAGTACGAGAATAAGTAGGTAAACGAGAGCTTTGTAAGTAGCTAAGAATAAAGTCCCGGAACAAACAGGCTGATGACACGGGTCGATTAGGAATGCTAATGGAGGCAAAAAGAAAAAGTAGAATGAATGCAAAAAGACCAAGTCCAAGCATCCATTGTCAATTGAGACAAAGATCAAAAAATGAACAAGCTCCCCCGGGTGGGCTCGAACCACCGATCTTATGATGTGCCATTTGGTAACAGTCATACGCCTTAGCCAACTGGGCCACAGGGGATTTAATTGTTCATGCGTTCGAGCTTTGATAATTCGGTATATTTTATACACAATCCAAAGAAGGGCAAGTGTGACGAGCACAAAGTTTGAAGCACACAGCAATCCAGAAGTTCTGCCACTAAACCCATTCCAATTCATGGGAAAATAAATCATGATGTGGCGTTATGCGTATAGTTGAGACGGGCAAAAGGCTCACATTGCCTTTTCTGAGAGGGACAATTGCAAAACTTATAGCTGATATCCCACATTAGGTTGAGGTAGGTATGTGTTGCACAAGAATAGGGTAGGTATTTCATCAAAGTGACAATGGAGTCTCACGTACCACAGCAGCCCGTTGGGCGAGATTGTACGTTGCGACCTTCCATACAATATAAGAACGAATCTGATTTGGTAAAGGAGATCTTCCCCGTAAAGCAATTGTAAACTCCGAAGCGTTGTACAGAATATATTTTAGTCCTACGTCGGCAACAAAGCTAGCACCCATCAAATACGATCCCCTCTAAGAAAACAACAAGTTACTCGTTAGAGTGCCGAGGTGCTACTATTGCAATAACTGTACCAACAAGTCAGGAAACCTCCCAATTAAATTATGCATGTTTTTTAACTAGACATTACAACTTGAAAAAATTCTCGTTGTCGTATGGCGATTCGGCGAGGACATGATGGCTTCAAAATACTAACTTTCACCATCTCGTAGCATCAACGAGTTGAAATCCCCTGTGGCCCAGTTGGCTAAGGCGTATGACTGTTACCTATGGCACATCATAAGATCGGTGGTTCGAGCCCACCCGGGGGAGCTCCTTTTCTTTTTTGAGGCATTTTCACATTGGTGTGCGTTTCGTGATGTTTCACTTCGCTTTTTTTGACTCCAATTCTGCGCGGAGTGGAGATTTGGACCGTTTGTGGGGGGTTATGAGCGGGTCTCATTGGCTCGCTCTCGTTGCAGGTCAGTTTCGCACGCCAACTCATGTCTTGGTTTTTTGCTTTGCCTGGGGGTCCAAGGTTACATAAAATTCAACAGCTAGTTACGGACATGATAGTTTCATAATTTGCAGGAATGGCTTGCGCAAACACTTAGAGGTTGGATCTGGCGTTGGTAAAAGACTGGAACGCACATTGCCTCCAGGGTAGGTCACCCTGGATCGAAAAATACTCTGGTTGGGGAATTGTATTAAACTACGACGGTAAACCCTATGAGATAAGCATATATCCCTTCTGGAATCTTGGGTCGAGAAATATGCAGTATCCTATAGTAATTAGTAAGTATATTTACTACTCGCTCGTGATTGTTGATGTATTGCATGCATCCATCTTTGCATTATCTTTTCCTTGTACTTTCTAATATTTTGTTATAAACTGGCAAAGCACTTCAAAAATATTATTTGTATACATAATATGGTCAAAGACAAAGATAAACTACCACTCAGGTAAAGGCCGATCAAAAACTTCTACGAGTAGCCATTGCTATTAAACTTAGTCAAGCTGAGTACTCTACAACGCAGGTCTATCAATGTCACTTCATTATCAACATATTCTCACTTTCCACAAATATGCTTAAGGATTAATCTTCTGCACGCTCTACTATCACGTGACGCAATAGCACCAATCACCGGTCTGGTGGTCTAGTGGTATGATTCTCGCTTAGGGAAAACCCTACAGCTCAGCTTGCGAGAGGTCCCGGGTTCAATCCCCGGCCAGACCCTTCTTTTTGCCCATCGACGCCTTTTCGATGTTTATTAGCGGTGTACAAGTGAATTTAACCGGATCCGAGACTGCATGCTTTCCAAGAGTCATGTTTGGCGTGGTTCATATGCTTTTTGTACTGTTCAGTTCACAATCACAATCAGCACCACACCCGATTACTTTTACTTTGCCAAGCGGACTCCCAGCCTCAGGTCTAGTTTAACTTATAGCTATAAGTGATTTTGCTAGCATGGCAAATCCTTTTACCTTTCATCCAATCTAGCCCTCTTCAAGGAGTATCATATTAATTGTATGCCTAATCTCTGCCTTTTATGTTGCATGCAATTGCACGCCACGGAAACAAACTAATCTGTCATTGCATTACTAATTTAGAAGAAAATGAACATAACTAACAAGTATTTAGTTCATTATATACTTTATCGTGATGACTCGATATTTAACTAGGGCTGGTCAACACTCCATGCAACGCTGTTGTATCTTGGCCTTTGGTCCTTATCCGGGATATGAATATCTTACCTGGAGCTCGATGGTTGTGATGGACAAACCTCTCTTTAAAGATGACATAATCTTACACATGTTCTCTTAAGATACTATAGAAAGAATCACAAGCTAGCCTTTTCTGTCTTTATATCTTTCTCCCCTATTTCAAAACTTCTCTGCAAAATTCTACCCAGCACCTCCGACTTGATAACATGTGAATCCAATCGCCGACATCACCAAATTACAATCCCCTGTGGCCCAGTTGGCTAAGGCGTATGACTGTTACCAAATGGCACATCATAAGATCGGTGGTTCGAGCCCACCCGGGGGAGCTTGATTCTTTTTTGGTGTTTTGTACTTTTGAATGGGTATGTGATTCTCGCCACTGTGAAACCCAAGGGTTGAACCTTAACAGCGCATCTTTTAGATAGGAGGGTTTTATATACTGCTCTAGTCAAGTTGCAAAGTTGAAGTTGTCTCTGGAATTTCCGCATTTAGCAGGCTGCATGTATGGCAGCTTGGTTCATATGCAGAGTTTTTTTGCCTTCAATACCCGCCTTTGTCGGACTTACCTCCTTCCCAGCATCAACATAGCTCTTGGGATGATATGAGCTAGTTTTGTACACGCAAAATAATTAATCGATTTTGACGATGATACGAGAGTTATATCTTAATGTAATTGAAAGTTTGGACGCCATGGGAAAGGGATGAAACATACTCATTGTCGACGAGTGCTTGGGCGCTTTAGTCAACTCTCGGCTCATAGTAGCGTATTCGACATATTTCACGGATAAACACTGAAGAGAAATGAACTGCAAACTTGGGTATGGCTAGATTCTAGTTGACATGGTCGTAAATAACTACCCGGCTAGAAAACCTCGAGCGTTGGGTGAGATTGAAGTGACAGATAGAACTGATAGCGACTCCAATCAATGCAATGCTAGCATTGCCAAGTCCAAGCTCGCAGCAATTTGTCTATACTGTATTTTAAAGTGATTGAATGAAACTCCACGAGCATTCTTTGGTCCTTGTTGTGGTTCATTAAACTGGTCAATAGACATCAGCCATTTTGTGCATATTGCAGTGGGTTGGTTTAACTAATCCACGCCATGGCCCATCCGTCTCTTCGATTCCACCACGCCTGTATGGTCGTCTATTTTTAATGCGGCATCTCGCACGTTGCTAAAACTACTCGTGTCTATGCTTCATCCTTGATGTATACTATCTCAAAACCTCCTATCTTTACCGAAGAGAAGGGGCTTGAGAGACGAGGTCTGTTGGAGAAAAGTCTAACAAATTTGCAGCTGCGGACATCAACCAATGAGATTTAATCCCCTGTGGCCCAGTTGGCTAAGGCGTATGACTGTTACCAAATGGCACATCATAAGATCGGTGGTTCGAGCCCACCCGGGGGAGCTCATTTCTTTTTGGGTTATTTTTGTACTTGCGTGCAATTAATGGTACTGCTTATTGGTCGTTTATGCTGATAAGCACTGATTGCTCGATACATTGGGCCTGGTAATGTCCCAGACAATGTAATTGATGCAGAGCTGATTGCTCCCTCTGGTGGTTCAGCCCATCTTCCAAGTTCTACACATAAGTGCTTCTCGTTACGTCTCAAATAAATTACCTAGAACTAACATGTAACGCTATAAGTTGCAGCCAGATTTCGCCTAATAATGTTGCTAACTACCTTCATGTTTGGTAAATGAGGGCTGGGAAGTTATGTACAATTTCTAACCAAGTGGAATCCTTAGACTTAGATTTTGACAGTTTGCTACGTAAACTGCTCAAGAATTAACGTTGGGTATTGATTATGACTGTACCCATATGCTGTAACCTGGCCGTAGCATTGGAAAGTGACCGGATGTTACTCTCTTGGGACTTGACTATATCTTTAAGGAGCACGAACTCGCGATTTAACATGACCAGGCACAGTGCTGATCTCAGCCATTTAAAACTCTAGAATTGTCTATTCTATTCTGTCTATACTGAATACAGTTCAATGGCCCATTGGAACCCGATTAGTTGTACTTGACTCACTACTGGTGGGTCTCTAGCGGCCGAACCCTGATGTATGTCGTGGGGCATTCAGACTTTTCACATGTCGTCTAGACATCGGCTGGTGGTGGAGCGGATGTATTCGCCTAACTATTTTTCTTGGCGTGGGAGGATTGGGCGAGTTCCTCAAGTAGATCGCAGGCTTTTTGCTGACCCCCAAGCCCGTTTAGCTCGTCTCCCAAGCGAGCTGCCCTCTCCCTGTAGCCCGGATCGCGTAGAATCTTCTCGGCGGCATCCCGGACTTGCTCGGTTGAGGGGCTGTCAGTCTTGAGATCTATTCCTGCGCCGGCCCAGTGGACTCTGGCGGCAGTATCTTTCTTGTCCTCTGTCTGACCGGCGCATATCAAAGGAACTTTGTGAGAAAGCGCCTGCGTCACGCTTCCATAGCCCCCATTTGTGATTAGAAGCGACAGCTGTGGTAGAAATAGGTGGTATGGAATCCATGTAGCGTATCGTACGTTGGGCAAGTCTCCAACCCGTGCTATGATGGCATCCGGGTATGGTGAAGCGACTACCAATAGCAACTCGGGGTCTCTTGAGAGAGCCTCAATCGCCGGGATAATTAACGAGTTTGGATTCATTGCTAAAGTTCCCTGTGTAATTCCCACAACCCGCTTGTGGTTCACGACATCGTCCCACCACGGTGGTAGCTGGCTTGACGTTGTGGGCACGTTCGTGACAAGCGGGCCTACAAAGTGGGTATTGGCTCTCTGCTCGGATGGTTTCGGGAGGTGATTAAACTCCAATGACGGGGATGACGCTTGAATGTGTAAGAATGGGCTGTATTTGAAGGTTTCCATGGGTTCGCCATAGGGCAGATTGGTGAGACCGCGGGCTCTTCTCGCGCGGTTAAGTCTTGACCGTAGAAGCAGGGGCAGGACTATCCACTGTAGGAAGAGATGGGAAAGATAATTCCAGAAAAGGGCAAAGAAGGTTGATGGAGGGGCCTCTCCAGACCTAATGTGAGGAGCACCCCAAACGGACGTGTACATTGGAATCACACCGAGCGTTGCATAGACGGGAATCTCTTTCAAGTCGTACAGGGCCCTTGCGCCCAAGGGCTGGACGTCCACGAGCAGCACATCTGGATGAAAGTTACGCAGGATGCGGCGGTAGTCGTTGATCTGGGCAATCAGGCGGAACCGCAGGCGCAGGTAGATTTTGTCCAGCAGGCCCGTCTGGTTGGTGCGAATGAGCGGCGCATCGACGATGGATATGGACTTGGTGTCGAAGTGAGCGGCCCCCGTCATGAGGACGCGCGCCTCGTTGTCGGCGCTCGTCAGCCAGACGACTTCGTGGCCGCGACGCACCAGCTCCTGGGCGACGGCCTGCATGGGGTAGGCATGGCCGGCGGGGAAGTGAGAATGGATGAGGATTTTCATTGCTGCTTGCGCTGGAGTTGGCGTTGGAGACTTGGCGGAGCCGACGGGAACGTGGCGGTTGGACGGGGCCACGTGGGGGCCTGGCAAGGTACGCGTATACAACGAACTCGGACTTGACCACACGGCCATCAATTTAGTTGTAATTTATAAGATAAATGATGTTACTTGGGATTTAAATATCTCTTGTCTTTAGAATGAATTTACTTCGAAAAAAAGGCGGTATCCCGCATACAATTCTGGGGACAAATGAGACTAAAAATAGTTGAGTTCGAGAGAGTAGTATTAACTTGACTAGGCATACAAGAAAGTAAGCAAGCTTTTATCTTCACATATCAGCACAGGACCAATCTATTTCAATCGAGACGCTCGCACATGAATATCACCGAGCATCTAGGATTACAATTCGAGCCTTCCATCCCCAAACTGAAACAGCATCTGAATAATCAGGTGGCCAATCAGTGCTGCCCTGCCCAGAACCTCAGGAACGCCTCCTTCTTGTCCTTTGGTGGTGGAAGGGGTTCTGGATTACGGTCCTTCTCGTCTAGCGGCAATCCGTCGTTACCGACGTTGGTGACAGCGTTCTGCTGCTTACCAAGGAAGAAGTTGGTCTGGAAGAAGGCAGCGATGAGTGGAATAAAAGCCAGTCCTAGAGCAGTGGCAAGACAGTAGTACAAGCTGTTGCGGTAGGCGACAATGGCTCCTTGTCGCATCGGATCATCGAACTTGTACAGCGTGCGAATCTTGGTGACGCTGCTAAAGAGTGTCTTGACATCCTTCTCGGTGGCAGTTGATGGGAGGTGCTTTCGGAGCTCGTTGGGCATGTGGCTCGACCAGATGACGGCGACAATGGCGCTTCCAATGGCGCTGCCGATTTTAGACCACAAAGAGAGAAGTGAAATGACCAATGCGACATCTTGATGGGGGACGGAGGCTTGGGAGGCGACTCGAGAGCCAACAACCGACATGGAACCACCGAATCCGATGAGGATCATTGACATGACAAGAGCACCGGTGCTGTTAGTGGCTTGCCTTCCATCGAGAAGGATACCCATTCCGATGATCTTGACACAGAGGCCAATGATTTGAATGGTACGATAACGATGAGTCCAGCGCTGAGCCAGGCCGACCAAGGGACCTGCGATGCAGAGTGCCAGCGTCAATGTGTTGCCGTAGTATACCCAATTTTGGTAGCTCCAATCCTTGGCAATGAGCGTGTAGGAGGAGAAGTAGAGACCGCGGATGTTGCCGGCAACTGGATTACGTTAGAAAATCTCTTGCAGCTGGAAAATCTAGGAAACTCACGCATGTAGAACCCGTCAATGACTATAGCCATGACAAAAGTCTTGTTGAAGACAAGCCGGCGAGGTGCACTGGGAACACGAGCCCACTTCATTTCATAGACAACGTATGCAATAAGAAGAAGACCGCCGACAATCATCATGGCGATGAGGGAGCGGTTGCGCCAGCCATGTTCGGCGTAGGTCTTCAGTGAGAAGGGGAGCAGTAGCAAGGACCACCCGAAGCCAAGAAGAATCAGACCAAACGCATCGATCTCGTCCAAGTTAGCCTTGAGTTTCTGGACCCATGTTCTGTTATCCTCGGCTGCGGGTGCAACAATGGCGCCACGGGGTCCTTCGTGACCTTCTTGCTCAGCAAGCTCCTGAGCGGCCCGGCGTGCAGCGTTGCTTGATGCAATGTTCACGATGCCATCCTTCTTGGCTTTGCGATCAAGATAGATCAGAGTTGCGACGGCAGGGGCCAATGACACTGGGAGAATGATGGCAAACATTCCGTAGCCCCAACGCCAGCGATTCTTTGCCTGGAGAGCGGCGACGATTTTACCCGAAAACCACGTGTTGATAATAAACGGAGTGGAAAGCATCGAGCTGGCGAATCCACGCCACTCCAGGGGCGTCAGATCGGCGACGATAATGTCATTGGTGAGGTCCAGACCAGAGCCTCCGATCGAAACAAAGACCTCTCCGACGATGTAGGCTGAGATGCTGTGCGAGGCAGCTGCGATGATGTACCCGCACGCATAGAAGAAGATGCAGAGGAGATAGGTATACGGTCGGCTTGTAATATCGGAAAACTTGGCGATAAAGGGCTTCGAGACGGCGCTGATGATGCTTGTCGCAATCGAAAGGGTCGAAAGCACAGAAGAATGCTGCTCATAGTATGACGAAGCATTGACACTGTAGTACGATGTTGTAGACGAGTCGAGCGAGTAGGCCCAGGCGCAGACGAGCACGGAGGCGCCTACAAGCCAGAGAGTCTTGCGGTCCGTCTTGGCCTCGCGGTACACGGCCTCCATGCGCGTGACACCCTTCGACTGGAGGACATCGCCAACATTGGACAGTTGCTTGAGGTCTTCGTGCCCTGAGTCTACCCTCTCGGGTTGTGCAGGCGTGGGCGTGATTTTGTCTTCACCAGACATGGCTGAAAGCCGTACGGCGGCGCTGACAAGAAATTAAAGGAGAAAAGGTTGAGACAGAAACTACGCCTCTGAAAGCCAGACCAAGTTGATTCCAAGTTTCGATTGGCTTCTTATATATCCGACGATGGATTTACAAGCCAAGAATTGGCTCACGGATATCGGCCAACAAAGGCCATGCCGCTTGGAGGGTGATCGTCCTGCACATGAACCGTTACAAGGTTAGCGAGCCCAAGTAAGCATGATCTAATCTAATCAGATCACTAATGGAGAGGGTGCCCCTCATCTGATAATTTTTCGTTCCTACTTCACCGCACCCTGGCCGTTGTCAACTCTTAGTTTGGCTCGTGTAAGGCTGGAAGGATTGAATGAAAGTGGGTAGATACGACCCAAGAACCAATCAGTCAGAGTGCGCATTCCGCCAACGTGCTAACCGATCTGCAACACTCGTCTAGAGTGATCCACGGAGGCAAATATAGCGCTTTCACCGTGACCACGAGATATTCAAGACAAGGCTAGGAACTGTGGCGAATGCAACGCTCCATGGTGCAAGTGAGACCATCCGCGGAGACTATCACTTATTCGGCTCCGAACGGCCGAAATCGCAAATTATTCTGTCAACAACCTGATCGTACCGCTCCACAACTATCCGACAGGCTGGGTTCATCCCATTTTGGGACATGGATGTTGTAAAATCATATCGTAAAGTTTATTGATATTCTAATAAATTTGGTTGATGATCCTGGCGTAAATCACTTTCGGCGGGTTTCTCCCTGAAGTTGTGATGCTACATTTTCCTCCTGTTCATCCTGCTTGGAAGTTCCATCCTCATGGAACCTCGTCTCCTGGGCTGTCAAACAAGTTAGCGCCAATGGGCCCACGGAATTTGATCCTGGTTGTTACAACTTACCACTCCATAATTCAGCATAGACCCCAGCACGGTCAATAAGTTCACGGTGGGTGCCCATTTCGGCGACCTGGCCGTCCTTGAGGACAATAATTATATCAGAGTCAAAGATGGTTCTCAAGCGATGCGCGACAAAGACGCTGGTACGGCCCTTCTCCCTGAGGATACCGTTGATGTTGGCCATCAGGGCCTGCTCGGTGTGGGTGTCAAGGGCGCTAGTGGCCTCGTCAAAGAATAGCAGCGGCGGGTCCTTGAGTAGCAGTCGGCTCACGGCCAGTCGCTGCTTTTCGCCGCCGGAAATCATCAACCCACGCTCGCCAACCTTGGTGTCGTATTTTTCCGGGAACTGTTGAATAATATCATGAACTCGGGCCCGCTGGGCGGCCGCCACTACTTCTTCATGGGTCGCGTTGATGGAGCCATATCGGATGTTGTGTTCAACTGTGTCATTGAATAGAGGGGTATCCTGGGGAACAACACCAATGGACCTCCTCAGGGAATCAATGTTGACATCTCTGATATCCTGGTCATCAATCAGAATACGGCCGCCCTGAACATCGTAAGATCGGAATAGCAATCGCAGCAAAGTCGACTTGCCGCATCCACTTGGGCCAACAACAGCGACCTTCTTGCCAGCAGGAATGGTCAGCGATAGATTCTGCAGAATTGGCCGTTCGGGGTGATATCCAAAGTTGACATTCTCAAACTTGATCTCTCCTCCCTTGGACAGGACGAGTGGTGGCGCATTGGGCTTTTCTGGGATACTAGCGTTGACCTTTTGCAGATTGAAAAGGGTCTCCATGTCAAGAAGAGACTGTCGGAGTTCACGGTAGACGGATCCAAGAAAGTTGAGCGGCACAGAAAGCTGGAAGACGAGCTGATTGACCATGACCAAGTCACCCACGGTGAGAGAACCACTCGCGACTCCATTAGCAGCGAGATACATCATACCAGTCAGGGCGGTGGAAAAGATTATGTTTTGACCACTGTTGAGAAACGCCAGAGATGTTGCCACTTTGATCGAGCTCTTTTCATACTGCTGCAAGGCCTTGTCGTACCGGGAGACCTCGAACTTCTCATTGTTAAAGTACTTGACAGCCTCGTAGTTGATGAGAGAGTCGACAGCTACCGTTGATGCCTTGTTATCGGCGGCATTGGCCTGTCGACGGAACTTGGTTCGCCAAGCGGTGGTCCAGATAGTAAATGCAGTGTAGCTCACCATGGTAAGCACCGTGATAGCCGCAAACTGAGCGCCGTATTGCCAGGTGAGAATTCCACAAACCATGCTGATTTCTAGGGCAGTAGGAACAAGGTGAAAAACCATGCTTGTCAAAAGGAAGCTGATTCCCTTGGTACCACGTTCGATAGCTCTCGTCAAGCCACCAGTCTGCTTGGACAAGTGGAATGACAGGTCAAGGCGGAGGAGATGGTCAAAAACATTACAAGCGACCCTTCGGATAGCCTTTTGGGCAACAGAAGCAAAGACGGCGTTTCGGACTTCCTGGAAGACAGTCGCACCAATTCGGGTAGCACCATAAGCAAGAATCAAGGCACCGGCGACAGTAGTGGCGGTGCCGCCGACAGCAGCAATGTCAATATTCATGGAATCGACAATGCTCTTGAAATAGAACGGGACTTGAACATTGAGAACTTTTGCGCCAATCAGCAAGAAGACGGCGAGGCCAACACGCAGCTTGGTATCCAGGCTACCCTTCGGCCAGAGATACCGACTCATTTCCTTGATGATGGCCCAGTCGGCCTTGCGCTGCTCAGTGGCAGACTTGTCCAGCGAAGCAAGAGGATCATTTTTATTCGGAGAGGGTGTTTTCGAGCTTGGTACAACTTTGGCCTTCACGGCAGCAGTCTTGTTGGGCTCATTGGTGGCGGCAGTGGATGTCGGAGGCTGATCGCGACGCGGGGCAGCCGAGGTCCAGAAAGGGTGAACAGTTGACGGGTGCTGAGGTAGCCAGGGGGGTCGCGAGTATGTCTTCGCAAGGCCGCACCGCTGGTAGCCCAGGGGCGAGCGATACAGTAATCGGGGGAGCATGGTGGCGGTTCAGTTCGGCCGTCGCATCGTGGTCGGTGTTCGGAATGGTGGGGGAGAAGCTGTGCGGGAGCTTCGCGGTAGGGTCGGCGAGGGGCAATGATGCGCAGGGCCGAAGCTGCAGTCGCCAAAGACCTCGCGATCTAGAGCTTGCGACCCGGTATTCGAGGAAGGGAGCAGGGTATTGGATCCGTAGCAGACAAGTCGGGGAGAGGGTATTATTTATACGGGGTCTGACGCAGCACTAAAGAAGCTCACAAGGTTGTCATTGCCGAACCTAGCGGGATGATGCAACCAGCTTTGGCGCCTCAGGCAGCCGACGATCGGAGCTGGTATTAATCACTCAAAATTAACAGCCAGATAAGATTCACGTAGGGACTTGGCATTGAATCCTCGGAGCAGATAGTATTGTGGTTCAGTTTGGCAGAGAATGTTTAATCAATTTGTGGTTGTATTACCCGGCCGGGGCTTTATTTCGTGGTCGCGTTGAAGCAATTCTGCATTTAGACTCGGCTACCGGGGACCACACTTTGCACACACGCAAGTATTTTGGCAATGGTGCAATTGAGCAAGAATCGCGTGATATTAAGGGGAAACTTCGCCAGCTTAGACAAAGCTCTGGCCATATTACTCGTCTATTGTGTCTCTCAGAACCAATAGTAGTACCTATCAGGGTGTTTGAACCCTGCATCTAATTATGTATGCTCGTGGAACCTGGGCGTCTGAACCCTTGACTTGCCGATTGCCGATTGGCGTCCGTTGGCAATGCCGAGAAGCGCAGGTGATACACGTCTGTCTCATCACGGTCTGGCGATTGAGTTGGCCACTTTTATTTTATAACCTGCACAATAATTTGGAATGATCATTGTGTCGCATTGGTACGTCGGCAGGATCTTGCGAAGGGGAGACAAAATAAAGTTGACATGATCACCAAAATATGCATGGGACGCTGACCGGTTTTTATGTCATCTGTGTCGTTATCATCGTGTTTTGGGGCGGCATTCTTGCAGGGGAGCTATGATTGTATGGACCTTGATGGCCTTGACGATACTAAATCAGAGCATTAGGCTCTGTCTGATTGGATGGTGTCTCAGGCCCTTGAATTTATCTGGCTACTGAACAGAATGGGAAACATGAGAATGGATCGTTTGGCGCCAGCAGCTTATCTCGTCCAGGGTAAGACATTTCCCGACAGGGGTGTTTAGGATGCTCCCTCCTGTCATGAAGTAATATTCACCCTAAAAAAAAGTGCGATATCGGGTTAAAAAGTTAACCAGGATTTCACTCAAGGTCAAAAAGAAAGGTCTCAGAGGGAGTCGAACCCTCGCTGGCGGAATCAGAATCCGCAGTCATAACCGTTAGACCATGAAACCTGATCTGTTATTGAAGATTTGGGTAACTATTATCAATTATGAGGGGCCATAGTGCTGGAAAAACACTCAAACTCAAACATGCTCATGGGCCATGTACGTAAACGATAGCGAGGAAGGGTTGCCAGATATCCCGGAGTTGACATATTTCCTCAGCAAGAATTTGGCGTCCTTGTGAAAATATCAGCCGCCGTATTTTGTCGAAATAGCACGCAACCTTTTGTTCTCACGGCCACTACTTTTGAAGTGGAGGTAGTGTTTGCAGTGACATTTGGGGCAGTGCCCCTCACTAAACGCACCGCCGCACGCTAAACGCGACGCACTCGACCTAGTGGAAGGCCTCCTGTAAGCTGACATACAGTGGGCTCTCCAGCGCATTGACAACGCCAAAGCACTAATCAACCAGCGAATTATCTGGTCGATCCCAGACAACACCGAAAATTCAACGTGAGATTGACAGATTGCATCAATCGCGTCCACTTACCCAAGCCGCCCTATTCTGTGTCCCGACACGGACGCATCGGGACCTACATAATTCCTTAATGAGCACCCTCGAGTCATAAACCCAGCCAGGTCAATAATTCCCGGCCAGGCCATCTTGCGTCAAGATGGCGGTGCCAAAACTCATTGAGCGTGTCGCCGACACTCTCCAACAACCCACATCTATCGCCATCATCAGCACCATTCTCATCATCCTCTTGACTACCAGATTCACCAGTGGAGGGCAGTCCAAGTTCAGCAATGGATCCAAGAGCCCTCCTTATGCGCCATATTGGGTCCCGATTCTCCGCCATCTCCCTCAAATCTACATAGGCACCACATCGACACTAAGGCGATTTAGAAACATTTACTCGGAAGGCCTCTTCTCCATTAGTATTATCAGCAGCGTCCACAATCTGATCTTCAAGCCTTCCTTGTCAGAAAGCCTCCTCAGCCAGCCCGAATCTATCGCTGACAAGCATGCCTTTGTCCGACGCTTGTTGGTGTCCAACTTTGGTCTGTCTAGAGCGGATCTTGATGCTTACGACAAAGCGTCAGCCGAGCTTGAAAAGACAACCAAGGAGTATCTCTCCGGCTCTCACTTGGACGATCTCACCAAAAACACTTTCAGATTTCTCAAGCATTCAGCTGCGGATCTTGTTTCATTCAACTCGTATCCCATTGATCACTCTGATTGGGAGCGACTGGCCAATGCGGACAGGGTAGAGGAAGGCGTCGACAAAGACGAGAGCGTTATGGAGGTCGACTACGCAGAGCTGGTCAACAACTTCATCACAAGGACCGCTAATGCGTCTGTTTTCGGCACAGACTTTGTCGAAAACTTCCCCGAGATCTGGCACTTTTTCTGGTCATTCGACACTTCATTCCTTACACTGGCGATGAATGTTCCCATTTGGATTCCTTGGCCAGCCAGTCAGCGGGCCAGATTTTCCGTGCGAAAACTCCGTGATTACTTGTGGGATTACAATGACGCTTGGGAGAAGGAGCTGAACGGGGAGAACAAGGACCCCAAGTGGCAAGACTTCTACACTGCAAGCCCTCTTGTCAAGGCCAGAGTCGAAATCTTCCGCAAACACAAGCTACCAATCGGTGCTCGTGCAGCCTGTGATTTGGCTCTGCTCTGGTCAATCAACGCGAGCTCTGCTCCTCTCATCTCTTGGTGTGTTCTCGAGCTTAGCCGAGACCCCGTGATACTCGAGCAAATCCGCGAGGAAGTGGCTCCTTTTGTTCAGATCGTTCACCCCGAAAACGAGTTTAGCCTTGCTGTCTGGGTCCCGCCTACAATTGAGAAGTTGGATGAAGAGGGACTCCTGAAGAAATGCCCGCTCCTGAAGGCCGCCTACCTCGAGACTGTGAGATTATACGGTGGAGGTGTGTCCACCAGATGGCTGAAGGAAGATGTGACTCTCAAAGATGGAGACTCCTCATACCGCCTTGAGAAGAGTACTTATGCGCACGTCGTAGATGATCTTCATCACTCTGATCCAAAGGTCTTCCCTACCCCTAGTGATTGGCAACTTATGCGACACGTCAAGGACGGAGAAGACGACAAGGGTAAGAAGACCCGGGTCGTTGACGGAAGCTCCATTAAGCCCTACGGTAAGTCAAGTCCGCACCAATAGTAGAGCCTCATATACGCTAACACCTTTAAAGAGGGCGGGTTGACACTTTGCGACGACTCAGAATTCACTTTGCGAAAGATGCTTCTGTACACTTCGGTTCTTATTTCGCTCTACGACTTCGAGCCCGTTGGCCGCAAGAAGTGGAGAATTCCGGGGATCGTCAAGGGCCCAATCTCATCTCGCTTCCGTCGCCAACTCAGGGTTTGGGTTAAACGCAGAAAGCCATAGTGGCAGGGAACTCCTAGTTTGAATTGACTGGAGTATTTGGGGGTTTGCCTTGAGATATGCGCGGATAGCCCGGTCTCAAGTGCAATGTAGAATATGTAATAATTCAATATTCAAAATTGACTTTTGATGCAGGCCCGTTGGATCGCTTAGTTGATGGAGATATCTCCGAATTTGTCATGAGATATTTACTTGATCGTCCAAGAGAGGCAATTCGTATTATTTAGTCTAGAAACCATTCAAATCCAACGCTATTAAATTGCGGTGAGCCAAGTGCCAGAATATCTATTGTAACCTTGTCATAACGGTCATTAGTCCTGCTTACTCTTATTCTCCTGGAAACTGGCATTCGCATGCTCAATTTCTGCTCGTGCACCCTCCCAGTTCCTCCGCTTACCCGCAAAAAGCCTCCAAACTGCTGCGGTCTGTGGGCCATCCATGACCATCTTCCACAGCGACCTCTCCTTCAGCCAAAACATCCAGCCCTTCCAGCCCCATCCTAAATGCTCTTCCACGCCCATTCCGGCGGCCTTGTCGGCCCATATCAACCACTCCCGGGCTGGGACGGACGCAGGGATAACTGTTCCCCGCTGGGCAAGGCCACTTATTCGTTTCTCCTGGCGGGCCATCCATTCCTCCATCTCTTCCTGGGGCGGAAGAGTTGAATGCCCGGCCCACACTTGGGCAATGCACATGCTTGCAATATCGGCCAGGGAGAATGCACTGGTGACAAACCACGCGCATCCCATAAATGCCAGGGAGTCGGGTTCTTTGAGAGAGAAGATGTTCTGGTACAGTCGAGGCAAGCCTCTGCCCTTGGATCCCGACGCGGCAAGCCAAAGGGGCGACTTTTCAGTAGTAGGGTTTACTTCCGATTCAACCAGATCAAAGCCGTACTTGTAACCGGTGCAGCAGATGATGACATCGGCCTCAATGAATTGCCCATCTTCCAGCTCAACTGCATTGGGACCGACAATCTGCCTGATTCCTGGAACTGATTGTATTTCGCCAGAACGAAGTCTGTGGATTAGAGTATCGGAAACCACAGGGTTGACAACCTTGATGGAAGGCGCAGGATCCAACTGCCAAGCCGGGTCCGGCTCTCCAAAGGCCAAATGCATGATAGATTTCGCCTTTTGGTTGAACAGGTATTCAGAATAGACTGGGTACCACGCTTCAAGAAAACCAACCAATAGCGAGAAGCGATAGCTAAGGCTTGTGGACTTTTCGATGTCACGAGGTAACTAATGCTATTAGAATTAGTGCTTTTGAGCCGGTGCACAAGACTTACCACGATAGCCCCATGATTGTGAGCTATGGTAACACTGGAGGCCTTGCCGATCAGTTCCTCGGCGATATCATTTCCCGTATTTCCCAATCCCAGAACAATAACCTTCTTCCCGGAAAAGTCATCTGCTCTGCGTATTGTCAGCAGCTCACTCGTGCAAATCCCGGAAGCCGGAACCACCCACCGCTTGAATGTCTTGGAGTGAATTATCCGGCCCGCAAACAGGCCGGATCCCTGAATATCGGGCATAATTGGTTCATGGTGCGGACCAGTAGCGATGACGACCTTGTCAAAGTACTCAGGATCAGCAGAGTCAAAGTCAAGCCTCCACTTGTTGAGCTCGCGGTCCCTCGCGACGTGCTTCACCGCGGTATTGAGTCGCATGTGCGGCCGCAACTCGAAGTGGTCAACATAGCTCTCGAGGTACTCGTTGACATTATGCGCCGGGCAAAAAGATGGGGTTCCTTGGGCCGGCGTCAGATAAACTGGGGTTGGTTACAATTCTCGGTTCACTCACCCCTCTCAAAAGGGAAATCCGTATATGAACCCTAACAATCGTAAGACCTCGGATGCAATGTCCGGCAAAATTTGGTTGAGGGGATTTCATACCCGAGCAATTGAAACATTGACGACGGTTGCTTTGAGAGCGTCAGAATGGTAAAAAAAAGAGAGAGAAAAGAAAAAGCGGCAGCAGTGCGATAACACGGGCTGCTATCAGCGACTTACTCTTGAGCACACTCAGCGTATCTTCATCTTCGGTGTAATGCCACAGCCCGCCGACGTAGCCGCTACGCTCAAAGCCAGTGACTTTGAAGTTTTCTTCGAGCAGATTCTTGACGGTAACAATGCCCATGGCCCCTAAATTCAAGTCGGTCAGCAGTAGCACCTTGTGACGGGTCCCTCTCTCTTAGTCGGCCGTACCCAGGCCAATGACGGCGACGCTCTGGTCTCGCGGGTCAGTCGGCGCCATCAAACGACGGGCACGCAGCGCATTCCCTTGGATGAAAGAAGATGAGAAACGGCAAAGGAAAAGCGAGAAACAAAAGTAACATCATGATCACTCTGCCCGGAGCTTCCCCTGTCCGGCGTAGCATGAAGATGTGGTGGCTCGCTCCGTGTAACGGGCTCAGCGCTGCTTGGGGGACGGACCCCACCGCGGAGGAAATCCGCACAATCTCGATTTGCTGTGGGGGAGACGGCTGCTCCATGGCTGCTCCATGGCTGCTCCATGGCAAAATTCGGTGCAATTTCTGCCAGTGCCATCGGAGCGACCCTTGCAACATGTTTTGGTTTGATTCACTAGCCCGCTCACGAGTTGCCAGCTGCGGCCTAGGGCGCCCCTAATTTATTTTGGGGCCCGATGAGCCTCTGCCCGAAATGTTGGAGCGCGGAAACAGTGCAGGACCCTGATCTTCTCGATCCCGATGCTCCACTCCCCAACAATGATCTATATCGGCGTGTTTTGCACTCAAATTTGAAGCTCATTGACGCTCCGAATTCGGGATGTGCGTTGTTCCTGCTGGAAGCTATCTATCATGGCCAAAGTGGTCAATTAAGCATCATGGACCACCCAACCGGGGCAATATTGATGAGTAAATGTCACCCGATTACAAGAAACATTACGAATCATGCCATAAGCATCACTCACACCACTTGGTTTGTTTTCGTCCAATGTTGAAAGATCCGAGGCTTAAAAGACTATTTGAATACTAGAAGCGACCGCAAACCACGCCCCTAGAACCATTGAATCCAAGCATGCCGCGACAACATTGCGCTTCATGCCGTCAAAGGTTAGACAGAAATCCCCAATCACTAGTCAACAAATGGTTTGCCTTAGCGTCTGCAAAATCGCCAACCAAGTGTTCCAGATGACCTTTCTAATTAAATTTCATCGGAGTATAAGGCTCATATCAGCTAACCCAAATGTCTAAGAATGATCAGAAAAAGTGGAGGATATCATGTGAAACACTTCTTCAAGAAGTTCGGTTCATGCAGGTCGACAGAAAAAGAGGCTGGCGTCACATACATGTTTTGGTCACTACATCGGCCCTTTAATTTGTCACCCGCATGAACGCTCGTTTATAGTTTCGACAACGTTGTCTCCAAAAAAAATTTCCGAATATCACTGTGATCAATGGAATTGAGTTATCATGGTTCCATGAGATAAAACCAACCACCATAATAATAGGAAGAGATCGACCGCGGTCCGAACCACTCGTCCCCACCATCTCTGGACAGAGGGAAGTATTCGCCAGGTAAGAATTTAGCCGAGGGCTATAACGGGCTTACATACCGAAATCCATCGCAGCCGATTGATTGAATAGCATTCAAGTATGGCCACCGGAGATAGGAGATAAATTTCCCCGACAGGATGATTGTAGCGCCGTTTAACCTTGAATTGATGTGACTAAACAAACGACCTGAGGGACCACGGGAAGCTATATCTGAATGATGGAGGGTATAACCTGGAGAGCTCAAAAGGCCGACCTCTAGCCTGCAGGTTGCTCTCACTGCTGCGGTCTGATTGGGCATTGGCGAAAGCTTCGAATGTCAATCGAGGCTCGTTAAACACCAAGACCAACCCCGCACGTTTCAATGTCACTTTGAGGTTGGCAAATCTTTCCAATACCAAGCCATGAACCCGAACAAGTATGCAGAGGAGTGGAGGGAAATGTCGGTGATTGTGCAGCTGTGGGGAGTGTCTAGACGTCATCGATCGAATGCCCCAATAGCAGCAGCGACTAGCGAGCTGTCACTCAACAGGCAATCCCGGTGTTAATTGATGCCGAGGTGACTTATAGCAATTGAATCCCTGGTACTTCCCCCATATCAAGACTCCAACCGAGACAACCGCGCGCAAGGATCAAGTTGAATAGCGCTGCATTGGCTTGCCGACAACATGGAATCCTCGGGAGGGTGGTGAGTCTTGCCTGGAGCTGACGTTCCCATGACGTTTTGGAGTCACTGTCCGATGCTGAGTCGTGGGTTCCTTTTTGTGCTCGGTCTATAATACCAGTGTCTATAAATGACGGGGTTTACCTCGTCCCTTTCGCGAATTGCATGCCGGCCTCTGTTTGCTCCTCTGTCGCAGTAAATTGTGCCCCAAAGCCTTACGTCTCAATTGACCGCAATCATGGCACCAATTCTGTCCTTGTCTGGCCAGGGCATATCCAAACTGCTGGCTCGAATCCCGGCGACTCCTACACTCAATGATCTACCCGCGCTCGTACAGCGACAAGATGCGCCGACTGCGACCATCACGGTAGTCTCCGACGGCGGCAGCGGGGGCGGTACCAACCTAAGCGGCGGCGCCATTGCCGGAATTGTTCTTGGTTCAATTGCAGGAACCCTGCTGCTTCTTTGGATTATCCGGTCGTGTTTTAACTTAGGTGCGCCTCCGCGAGAGGGCGGGACCGAGAAGTGGTACCGCGATGACCCTCGTCGTCACCGTCGCCACCACCACCGACGACGCTCTTCCAGCATCTCGGTACCGCCGGCGGTCATCATCCGAGATTCTCAATCACGCAGTCGTCACAGCCATTCTCCGTCATATACATATTCTGAAACGGATCGAGGTCGACGAAGCTACCGTCCCCGTTATTAAGCTACGGATCCATCAATGAATTGCAGAATACCGGTCCGACCTGTTTTTGTTCACGACGAAGGAGAAAATAAACCCAGCTCTCAAGATTATTCTAATCATGACTTTATGAAACAGACCAAAGAGGTGACCATGTTTGGTTGGTGGTTTAATGATATGACGGTTGACGAAGAGTGGAATAGAGATGCAAAGTTTTGTGTTGATGGATTAACCATGTTAGTAGACGATCATTTCAATCGCGCTTAAACAAGTATTTAGTTTACAATTCAATTCTATTATAATGTCATCCGATAAATAGTTCAGGTTGTGCATAGGCCCAAAGGAGAGCGAGACATGAGACTTGAGAACTGTCCTTGAAGGTCTCAGGTGCTCTATCAATCCTCCACCCAATTGCAGCTTCAAGATGAGCTTCTCGCGATGAATTGGAGGCGGCAATCGTTTTCAACGCGAAGGGGAAAAAAGAATAGGACGATGAACCTCAGGTAGATCCATACCCGAGGTCCAAAAAATGTCTCAAAAAAAGAAACCAAGCTCCCCCGGGTGGGCTCGAACCACCGATCTTATGATGTGCCATTTGGTAACAGTCATACGCCTTAGCCAACTGGGCCACAGGGGATTTTAATTGGTTGAGCGCCGAGCCAAAGTTTGGAATTTATAAACCCAACGGGATTACCACGGTCTTCACGCTTCAATGGATTTTCCTACCTGCCTTGACGGGAGAGAATGAAGGGAGGAGGACGATTGTAAGAATAAGGAATGAGAATAGAAAAGAAAAATCGAAAAGAAAAATGAGTGAAGGAAGGAGGGGGGGTATGTATTGGTGGTCGTCACTTGAACCAACCCTTCTTCATTTGGCTCGACCGACAGGAGTGACTAGAGAGACCGTAGGAGGTGTATTGACATGCGACAAATGTATTCTTTGTTCAATAAACATCATCTTTGTTTTATCATTTGGGTCATTATTCTATCTTCCTATCCTCAACAATTGCCTTGAAATTGTCTTCCAAAAATTCGCGCCAATGTTGATCGCTGCTCAGCTTAGGTTTCCATCCCAATTTTGGAGCCAGTTTTGGTAGAGTTTTGTTTCTGCTTGAAGGTAAGCGCATGCCCATAGGGTTCTCGGTGGTATATATACCTGAGACAAAAGCTCGTCTTCACTGACTCTTCGCTCCATCCGAACCACCTCTTCGCGGCGTCTTCGACTGTGATGGGTACTGGTGTAGAAGTCTCCCAATGGCCCTCGCGGATACCAATCTCTCCGATTTGCTTGCATACGTCCACCCAGCTGTCGTATCTGGTTTCGATGAAATACAAGCCTTTCTTGTAGCACGGCATCTGCCCGTCGAAAACCATCCTACTCACCAATGCTTCATATAGAGCTGCCAGGTCCTCGATGTGGATGTTACCAACCCCACCGGACCCGTCGCCTACGCACACTGGGTGTCCAGCCTCAAGCCCATCATTTATTAGATCGAACAAGTAGGGGGGTTGTTGGTTAAATTCGCCAGTCCCGCGACCGTAAATGTTCGGCGGTATCAGGCAATATGATTCGACTCCTTCGCGCTCCGCGATGGCGACGACCTCAAGCAGTGTTCTCCGCTGAGGGGTGGATTTTTGAGTCTCGAGTTTCTTCAGATGCCCCCAAATGTCATCTTCGTCGGACCATTCTTTCGGGCTGGTACCTTGGATGTCTTCTATAAAGTCCTCGAGGTTCCAGGTGCCAGAAGTCTTGCGATCCATTAGTAAAAAGACGTGTAATTCCTCCAGCCTGGTTGTATCATACATGTACATAGTGCACTCTGCAATTGGTTTCCTTCTTTCTCATAGCGAGCCCGACAATCATCGCGATGGCCGATGCGGTATGAAAGCCAGAAGCCGCATGAATGACAAAATCATGCTCGCTGGCCGTCTTCTTCAGGAATTCGTAGTCATCCAGATTCCGAAAGAGGATGGGAGTCACGCCTTTCTTGAAGAGCGCATCCACATGCTCTTGTTTGCGCACCGGCGTGGTAATGATTAATTGGCTAACGATGGGGTTCTCTGAGGCGAGTAACGCTGAAAGCACCGAGCCTCCACTGGATCATATTAGCCAGTCTCAAAGTTACGAATTCCAACACAGAATAGCGCATCATACATGTATCCCGTCGCTCCGGTCAGCAGCAGTTTAAGCGCCATGGGCTGGGTCTTTGGGGCCTAGTAATAAAAAAAATTGCCCTTCCAATCGAATGTGAATGATCGCAAGATGCGAGTCAAATTCCCCGCATCTCAGCCTTGCATCGACTTGTGTGTAGAACCCCGCAACTCGGGAAGCGATTTGGCCGCAAAACGTGGCCATCTCGTTTTGTTCATGTTGGCGGTAAAAATAGAGAGAGAGAGAAAAACGTAAGATTTGTGAGTTCAAGACTGCCTTACTCCAATTTTGTGTGGCAATCAATGATAAATACACTTCAACTTTTACCCCAGCATGAATCAAATAGTTCCCCTACTCCCTAGGTCCACACCCCGTACGACTTGGCGACTTTCGTGTGCATACACATCCCCATATAGGTCATCTAGTTAGTACTCAAAAGGACATCTACAATTCTGACTCTTCGGACAGATCAGACAGGTTTGGAAGCTTGATGGCAAGAGGTCAGGGTGAACACGGAGTTCATGTCGCCGTCTACCCAAGTCACGCCTTCCAGCGTACCTCGAAATGACATGAGACTAGGTCAATCATATTTCATTTCTGCTTGCGCGAGCCTAATATATGCGCCCATTCCTAATTTTTCCCCCATTCTTCTGATAAAGACATCCTCGGCATCTTCAATCTTCCTTGTATGTACGTGGTATCGTGGAAGAATTGGAGCCGGGCATGATGGGCAATTGATCTGATGTTGATCGTCCCTAAACATCTGCAGGCGGAAAGCAGTAAAGTCAGTTGGTATCGTAAATGTTGTTCGAATGCATTGATGGCCGTAACATTGTAAATCCTCCCCTTGGCCGTGATATCTCCTCGTCATCATCCACCGTCCTTTGTACACACCAACGCCAAGCCTAACCACTCCAACAAAACCCCCCAAATTTGATAAAAAAAAAGTCGACACCAAAATTTATGTTAAAGCCTCTGGGTTGGGCTTCACTACCCCGAGGCCACCAATATCGCGCTCGAGAAGGCGGAGTGCCTCTCTGGCAAACGGAGCCGCAGCACCTCGAACACGAAGAGCCCATCTAAGTTCCTCAACGCGGGCTGCACACCAGTCCATCTCTTCAAATGAGTCTGCCGTCGCCCACAACAATCCGGCAAGCGAGCCTACTTCAGCTGCTTGGTAAGCCGCGGCGCTTCCCCAGAAAGCGGCCGTGTGCTCGGGACGCAGGGACCCGAGAAGCTCAATTGCGGTTTGTACTTTGGCCCGAGCCGTTGAGCGCAGTACGTCGTATAGATTCCCCGGCGTATCGGGTGTAAGAATTCGAATGAGCGCGCGATGAAGAGCAATCTCCACAGCAGCGTGAGCAAGATGTAGAGCGCCGTTGGCGCAGAGTTCGCGGAGCTTCGTGCTCTGTAGTTGAAGCTGGAGGGGTAGGTTTGCATGCCATTCACGTAAGCGAAATACCAAGGGTTTCGCAAGCTCAACGGCGGCAACGACACCCATCTGGTCGAGAGTACCACCAGTTCTAGTGGCTGCAGCGCTATAGAAAGTACGAATAACGTCACTAAGGATATGGGTCAATTCGACATGGCGGAGAAATAGATCCCATCCAATGGATATGACGGAGCTAGTATCAGGAGTACCATCCTCGTTGGTAACAAGCTCAGGGTAATCGGTAGATGTACAAGGTTGAACATCCCACTCGGAGTCCTGAATGAGAAAGGGCCGCCCGTGGACGCAGGCACCCCAACGATCTTGCATGTATAGTGCCCAAGCTAACCTTCGGCGGAGTCCCACTTCCCATGCCGGTATTGACCAAGAGCTGCAGTCGAGATGGATTCCCAGGTCTTGCGCCATGGCAACAAGCTGGGCTGTAAACATGCGACTAGAGGTAAAGTGAGTATGTGCGCCAGACTCAACAATGCGACGATTCCGTTGAAGAAGGAGTAGGCCAGCTTCGAGTGTACTGAGCTTGGGACGGCGCATATCCTGGGCAATGGTACGTTCTGCCAACTCTTCTAAGGCAGCCGGATCTGGGATAGATTCGATCTCACGTCCGGCAAGGGAGCTATCGTATAGCTGCCAGTCCAGAGCAACCAGATAGACGGCAGCCAGAAGGGACGGGGCAAAGTGACGATGCGAGAGGCTGTGTTTGCTGATGAAGACATCCTTGTGGAGAATAGGGAAGCTGGGGTGAACAATTCGGAAGTATAGGTCGACAAGAGTACGGCCTAGTGGCTGTACAGTAGCCTCGATGGCATCCAAGTCAGCTATGCGGCGGGATTCAGATGCAGTTGATTCATCGGGGTGAACCAAGAAGACGGTCCGGTGATTCAGCCGGCGAGAGTAGGTAGAGGGTGTGGTGGCAGCAGATCCATCCTGGTTGAGCGGAAGACTAGGCCGGTGGAGGTCCAGTAAGAAGGGGTCTCGGTAGTCAGTTGGGCCAATGTACTCGGCATGAGTCTTGAGGTCCAGGCCAAGAGTGTTGCTGAGGATCTTGGGCCTGGGAGCTTCCGCGAGCTTCTCCTTGGGGCCGGACTGGGTCTGCGAGGGCGACTGGCCCGACGCAGCATTGTTATTCTCCACACTCGCTGGAGTTGAGGCCGACTCGCCCTGGCGGCTCGAGGCCGGTGAGCCACCAGCAGGTCCATTTGCGCCAGCACCCATCTGCATGGGCGGGGAGGTGGTGTCGATGGCATCTTGGTCGGCGGTACGGGCAGCTGCCTCCTCATTCGCATCCCGCCCAGTCGTCTGCCTGGGCTGGTCTCGGTCCCGGTTGACACGACGCTGACGCGGAGTCGGCCCCCGCAAGAAGGTACACGGCTGGTTGTGAAAGGTACACAGCACACATCGATACTGGCCCTCCTCGCGCACGCAGCGCGTCTTGCGCAGGCGGCAGGTATCACAGGGCCGCGAGCGTGCAGACGACGACGCCGGCCCGTTGCTGGCGCCGCCGGCACTGCTGCCACCTCCTCCCGGGCCGCCGGGCTCGGCCGCGGTTGGCATTGGCATGGCCGCAAAGGCTGAATCACGAGCGAGCGACGGCGAGAACATTGCGAGACAGGACCCACCGGCGGGGATTTTCCAGATGCACCGCGATAAAGCAGCAGCAGCGGCAGCGGGTCATTCTCGGGCGTGGTCTGGCGCTGGATTCGCAAATCAACGAGGGCCCGGGACGGACATGGGCACTGCGACAGTGAAAGGATTGAGCGACTTGCCAGGCAGGCAAGGCAGGCGGCGCACGGAATCAAACCTTTTGGCCCGCCGATAATGAAGGAAAATGGGGCTTATCTCGCCGTCGCCCACACCCACCCCGTGTGGTGTGTGTGTGTGTGAGGTGGCCCGTTACTCCATGCTATTGTGTGTGTCTTTGGAGCTAAGCCGGCGATAAGGGACTGACAGCTATGTACATGGATCGCGTAACGCTCATGATACGGATGGCGCCATGACCATGGGGCGCCCCGCGGGGTCGGAAATCCGGGGAAACGAAAAAACCGAGGCCATTGTCGCGATGCAAAGCTGTGGGCTTGGATGGTTTTTTGGAGTCTTGATGAGATTGGGGAGCATATTCGGATTGCGTCTTTGATAAATGTTTCACTATTCAGTCAGTTCTCTTGGCCAATGTCATCACCGAGATCGCCAGCAGGTTTCTGTGGGTCGTACTGTGATATCGGAAGAGATCCCGATGCTGGTCAACTGATCGAGATCAATGTGAAAGTTGACCAAGATTTGGTAGTGGCCTCTTCTCACATTGTCTAGGAACCCAAATTGATTATATTAACATGACCTATCTAATTCTATTTCCTCTCTTTAACTCTGTGAAATAACGCCACCAACCAACCTCACAGCCAATTTCGCCTCCAGGAATGCCTACCCTGCAGATTCTCCACCGAAATTGGTTACCATCAACGTGCCCAAGCAACACCAACACCGACATGCCTTCGCTTAGCCGCAACCTGTGGGGCAAACCGACATGCGGTCGTTTCTAGTCTGCATAAGTCGCATCAGCCTCATCTCGTTCAGGGAACCTCGCCGTCGCCACGAAGGGCACCATGTGCTTTCAAATCTTACAAATCTAGTGGCTTGAAAGGCCCGCACACTGCAACTAGGTTATTGACCAAAAAGGAAAGCACAACTCTATGTTATTTGCATCGATTGGCTACATGCCATGCCTTACAGAACAGTAGCCTTCTCCTCTAGGAAGGTTCGCATTGGCACCTTTGCTCTCCTCAGCATTTCGCGGCGAGTAGGACCGAATTATTAAGAATTAATAAGTCGTAGATATGTCTATAAATTGAATTGACGCTATAAGGTAAATGCTAAATATTGATCTTGGATTTCAGGTAGAGCACTCTTTTTCTATCCACAATCACAACATGCTCGGCCACTCTTTTCTCCTCGTAGTAGCCCTGCCGGTGCTCTCGCTGGCCAAGTCTCTGCCTGCAAAAACCATAGGACAGCTCTCAGTCGGCACATGGCTTGAAAATATCGCTGTGCGCCCTAATGGCGACCTCTTGTTAACTCAGATGTACCCTGCAGCCACTGTTTATACCATCAAGAACCCATCAGGCCGTGACACCGCGTTGGAGGAATTGGTCTCTATTCCCGCCATCCAAAGCATCTATGGAATTGCCCAGGTGCCTCAGAATCACTATGGCCCCGAGAAGTTTATCCTCGTCGGTGGTAATTCATCTGCTCTCGGAACACCGGTTGTCGGCACTTTCAGCGCCTGGTCTATTGAGTTTCACGGTCCCCACAGCGAGGACAAATTCAAGATTAAAAAGATTAGCGATATGGACAAGCAAAGCTCATTCCTCAACGGAGTAACTGCCATTCCCGGAGTATCGGATGCCGTTCTCGTTGCAGATTCCGCTAAAGCGCTGGTTGGGCGTCTAGACCTGTCTACTGGCAAATTCGATACCTCGGCATTTGTCTTCCCCGAAATGGCCCCTACAGCAAATGCTACACTACCCATCGGCGTCAATGGAATTCACATTCAAGGAGGATACCTATATTTCGACAACTCTTACGCTGTGTCCATCTACCGAATTGCGATAACGCCTTCCGGATACCCTCGCAAGGGTGCCAAGCCAGAGTTAGTGGCAGATCTGTCCGATAAGGCGACCTTCCTCGATGACTTTATTTTCGATTCTGAGGGTAACATTTATGCGGCGAGCAACTTTGACAACAAAGTTGTCTTTCTCAATCTCAAGTCCGGCAAGTCTAAGGTTGTCGTCGGAGGAACTGAAAGCATGACGGTTGCTGGAGATACGGCTGTCGCATTTGGTCGTGGCAAGCATGACAAGGACACACTCTACGTAGTCACATCTGGTGCCATCTCAAACCCTGTCGGAGGAACCAAGACTGAGGGATCTAAAGTTGTTGCCGTTGACACGGATGCTTAGAGAGTATAGTCGCTGGTTCTTAATGAGAGCCGTATTATTCCAAATAAGTTTACTCTATTGCTGAAAATAAATAAGCTAAAAAAGAGAATTTAAATACTCAGTAGCTTATGGATTTTCTTCCTTGACGCGAATTACGATTTTCCCCGTGGTTCGCCCTTCTCGTAACTTCTTGAATGCTTCTGGTACGTCCTCAAAGGAGTATTCCGAGTCAATCAGCGCCTTGACTTTTCCTTCGGACATCCAAGCTCCGATGCGAGTAAAAAAGTCTGTGGTATTCTTCATATTCACGAAATAAAAATTCTTCCCTCCTAAGAAGGCCGGTCGGATGGTTCTGCTCAATGTGTGGGCGACGCTTGCTGCCGACATTGCCTCGCCGACGCCCACTTGCACAAATGTGCCTCCCTGTTTCAAGACTGCTGGAGAAATGTCATATAGTGCTGGATCATTTCCCACATTGTCAATGAGGAGATCAAAGATTGAACCTCTGGCCTTCAGGTCCGACACAATGTCCAGCTTTGTATAGTCAAGCACCTCATCGGCTCCCAAGCTGCGACAAAGATCAATGTTTCGAGTGGAACATGTCGTGACGACCTCTGCCCCGAGCGCTTTCGCAAGCTGAATTGACCAGGTACCCACCCCGCCACTCCCGCCGTTGATAAATATTTTCGCACCGGGCTGTAACGTGTCTGGCATCAATGACTGGTATGCCGTCGTTGCCGCGGTTCCTACTGCGGCTGCCTGGGTAGGGTCAATCCCAATTGGCAAAGGGGCGCAGCATCCACTTGGAACAATGGTGTATTCTGTGAGAGTGCCGTGCTGACCAGACTTGCTGAACGCGCCAAATACTAGCTGCTGCTCATGGAATGTAGTGTTGGAGGGATGCTTGGCGATAACTCGCCCGCAAAAGTCTAGTCCGGGCGTGGCTGGTCGCGGGATCATGAGTCTCCCAACGATTCCTGACTCGGGAAGCTTATAATCCACCGGATTAAGCGATGCCGTGATGACTTGGATGAGAAGTTGGTCTTTAGAGAGTGAACTTTCGCTAGGAATAATGGCATTGTCGTCGATGAACAACGATTCTTCGAGTTTGCCACTAATACTAGAGTATTTCCAAGTTTTCATGGTCGCCATTGCGGAAAACGTGTTCGGGGTGATATTAGTAAGGCTTGAAGGGACTTGGTGCTAAACAAAAAATACAATGAATAACAGGAATGAACTCTACTTTCAAAATACGTATTATTAATTAGGCAGACTCTTGGTGTCTTTATGTGTATGCCTTCTTCTATCTGTGCCTTCTTTTACATGATTGTGTATCAAACTCCGCATTGTGAATGCGGAGAAATTACGCGGAGCGGAGTGGGAGAGCGGCCAGTGCGCTGCGGAAATCGAACGACATGAATACGAAATTTAAATAGGGTTCGCGATGGACCCTTTCTTATCCCTGTTGCTGTGGCTTAGTGTTTCGTTCGGTCTTGGCTCTTTTGATATGAGCAACTCTTTCCGCAGGAACATGCAGCTAGACCAGCTCAATAATGCGCCATAAGTAGACAAATAATCTTAATTTGGTTCATTAGAATTTTTGTATTCGGTACCCCAATGTGGTGCCTGAAAAATTGTTGTCTTGGCTCAATTGAAACGCGGCCATCTAGCTCCGGGAGAAGCGCATTTGTATAACATCTTGGTTATGCGATCAAATGAGTCTGACCTAATTTTCCGAGAGGAAGCAAACCAAGCGACCGCTTCACGGCTTAAGCAGGTGCTTTGAATTTCTCGCCGTTTTCCGTCCGGGGAAACTCTCCTGCAGAACTTGCCCACACTCCAGCGCCTTTAGCCTCAAATAAACCTCTCATTACCTGCAGGGTCTCGTCATTTACCCACCTCTGAGCTCTGAGCGAGCCCTTGACTGTCTTTTTCTGGAACATTGCGACGATAGTCTCCAAAACGAATGATAGTATTATGACAAATGAACCCAGCCCGATAAGAATGGAGAGCCATAGCACAGAGAAGTTCAAGGTTCCTTGGGTCATTCTGACGCGCTGGTTATGACACATCTTTTCGTAAGAGCTCATAAATTCCGGCCTTTTATCTTTGGGACCATAAGTAGGGAGTTCCCAGTGTTTTCGGACGGTGACATTCGTAGGTGTAGAAGGGCCTGCAGCAAACTCATGGAGCTGGTATTGCAGCTTGGCGAGAGACTCTGCAAACAAAGAGTTCATCTCAATCTCCCATTGATTTGAGGGTAGTGCTAATTGGCTGAGACCGGCAGTACGCTCTTGAGCCTTGAGATAGTTTTGCGTACGAGTCCAAACTAGATCATAAAAAGTTGATGACCTGATGTTGAACCTCAGTCTGTCCGCAATTGCCTGCTGCGCTGGGTTGAATCCCAGAGATCTGACGTTTTGAGAGAGACCATGAACCCCCTCAAATGGTGTGCAAATTTCGGTTGACGGATTACACATTTGGTGCCGATGAACGCATGCAATTGAACTTACCCAGCGATCTGGCCGAAACCCGCCCCTAATGCCAAAGTCCTCATGTATGTTGGCGGAAAATACTGGATCGTCGTTTGGTTCTAAGTGAACGATAGCATTCGGAGCAATTAAAAAGAGGGAAATGTCTCCGTCAGCTATGTCCAACTCCTCGACTGGCCGCCATATTGACTCATTATTTCCGGCCAGTGAGAAATATACCCAAGAAGAGTAGCCAATCCCCAAATTTCTGCTATTAGTATTGTACGTATGAGTCCACGAGGTGAAATTTCTCTGGCGCCCATAGAAATACTGGATGAGAACGTTGTCTTCCACTCCGAGTTTGTCCGCATCATCGCCACGAACCCACCGTGCGAATCCGGGCTGAGTTACTAGGGGAGCACAGGTGGTTTGTCTCTTATAGCCGACTCTATTGGCCTTGGGCTCGTTAATACCGAGATGAGAATGAGAGTCGATCATGTCCGTCTCCATTCGAAAGCTTGGGACGTCCAGACAGATTCTATACCCGAAGGGGCAATCGACGCTTTCGTTAGTCCATCGTATTGATGGAATCGGCAGTTCTTGACATGCCGCCGTTGACAAGTTCTGATAGCATTGTCTGGAGTAAATAGCAGCATGTAAGTTGTCGTATGTGGCTTTATCCTGCAACGCATCGGCCTCTGCACTTGTATCCGGCAAAGAACCGGCATCCAAAGGCTCAAAAAAGCCACAAGTTGGCGACTTGATAATCCTGAATTCACTCGCTCCCTCGGATATTTGGGAGGAGAAGACTGCAAGCAAGGCGAACAGAATAACATATAGGACCCCGATAGCGGCCCATGGGAGCGTTCTCAAAAGCGCATTCTTTGTCACACCACGCCAGTGCCAAGCCTGCAAGACAAACAGCCAAATGGCACCTGCTGGAGTAGCTGCATTTCGGAAAATATGCTGCCGTTGGTAGTACAGCCCATCGTGTGGGTCATCAGATACGAGACATTGATGAAACACAAAACCTAGAATGCGCCAAAGCCTGGCTGCGATGACGGTGACAAATGCTGCTGTGAATGCAAGGAGAAGCCCTGCATCACGCGACGACAAGGTAATGGTTGCACCAAGCACACTTCCCTTTGTCCAATCCGTCCAGACACCGGTGTAGATGGTGTAAGCCATAAAGGTGGGATTATTCTGAAAGAAGTGTCAAGCAGTGCTCGAAGAATATTAACACTGAGAAAAATACCTGTCTGTCAAGGAATCAGCCATCCTGGGGGACTATTTATGAGTTTTGACGGTATTTCAAAGCCTGAAAATTAGCTTAGATTTAAGCACTGGACGGTTTACTTGGCTGCAGTGACTATTGGGCTTGGCAGAATGGTGGCACAACAACGAACGAACTGAAGCGTCGGAAATTTCATCACGTGGGTAATATGACTTTGTGGCTGCTTGGCTTTTACTAATTGAGATTCTTGAGCATGAGTCGCATGGGTTGAAATTGCTCAGCTGCGAGGAATATGTCGTCCGCCCAGGCAAGCCTCTTTCAAGACTGAGACATCAGGACGCCTCACAAGGCATACTGAGGGGAACAGAAGTACGTCATTTGTTGAAAGGGCAGTAAGAGTTCGGCAAATGCTTGGAGTTATGAAGATAAATGTAGCGCGAAGGATCCGCGTTCGATATAAGAGAAGTGCCATGGGATTTTTGCAAGAGTTGACTATGTGAAGGAGTAGGGGAAAAGAACTGAGTGTTTGAGACTAGTAACGCGATTTTGATGAGATTCGGAGAACAGGGCAAAAATAATCGAATGAACGACCACAACCTAGTATCAATGCATGGGAGTTGTATTTTTAGAGCATGAGGTGTTTTCGATTTGTAGATCATATGTCAATCTATGATTTGGCGACGGTCTGTTTAGGTGAAGTGCAGTGACTGAGCCTATCACCACCTCGTCTAAGCCGATACGCGCATCGTCAATAATGCGCAAATGAGAAGTATAATGAAACAATTTTCAACTAGAAGGACTTGTAATTTTTATTGTACGCTTTAGTTTATTTATTCTTTGAATTGGGACAGGGTTTGCGGTTTCTGATGGGATTTGTTCAACCTGCTCCCAGAGCGGAAATTAAGTCGGAGAAGTAGCCCTCCAAATGTGAACTTATGTAACTTTTATTTGGCCATTATATGACAGCTATACTCTCTGTTTTAATTAATCATTATTAGCTCACCTATGACATCCGTACGCCTTCCTTTTCGCCGGCGGGCAGAGCATTATTGAGGCCCTCGGTGAGTCTGGCCGGCGGCGGGGCGCTGTGATTGGCTGGTGCACTACGGGGAGTGGCTGGAGAAGGGCACAGAGGCCCTTGGCAGGGGACTTTCACAAGCCCTATCACCCGCTACCTTTCAGCCAGGTTCAAACGGGGTCGCTTTGTGAACTGGAGGGCATCTCCCGGGACAAAAATGGAGGCAGATAGAGATTGGGTTCATTTGTTTCGATTCTGACTTATTAAGTTGAATGGATCTTGAATTCATGATGTGGACGTCGTGCGAACAACTGAGTGATTGAGTCCCCATTGTTAGCAAAAACTGCGCATTCTTCTACACACGCCCGGTTCCAAATCGCCGGGTTTAGAGCCACACGCCTCTGGTACGGCCGGGTCCCTGATAACACGCCCTGCCACCGCCGTCTCCCCTTTGACAAGTGCTTCTAGAGTCCTGCACTGAATCCCCGCGCGTGGGGTGTGACACCTTGTTGATCTCGTTCCTGGGCCCCAAACGGCCTCTCGCACGTTACATCCATAGTACGCGGACCTCGTGATCACTTCAGCACAGCTCCTTCCCCTGGGCTTGGTCTCTTCTGCGTCAGCCAGGGCGAGACATTTGCTTCAGCCTCACCACTCGCCGCCGGCCGCCGAACAAGCGAAGATGAGACTGCGTCTTGCTTGTGTGCATCTGAAAACTCCGCGGCGGTAGGGTAGTCGAAGGATATTCGGCTTTCACCTATACGAACCCTCGCTTTCAGCCGGCCGTTTTTGAGATACCAGCGAAACTATTAAAGGCAACGTTTTCACGGCCAGCTGCATTTATCAATCCAGACAGTTCTGAATCAAGAAAACAAGCCTCGGGACAGTCCAACTTTTGTCCATTTATTAGTTATTTTGACTTGACAGCGTTGCAAAGCATAGCGGTGCTGTCAACTAGAGTTTGTCTTCCGGCATCCAAGACCATTCAGCACTTCACCGACCGGCCTGGTCCCAAGCCTCAAATATGGCCAACTTCCCAAATGAAGTCAAGGCCGTCAGACCTCTCACAATAGAGGGATGGAAAGCAGCCCAAATTGCTGGAGATGGCCTTGAACGGCTCTGTTCGCTCGTGGAGACTGAGCGAATAGCAAATACGTCAACACGCGCATGGATATCCCTGGCCACAAGACAGCAGATTGAAGAACAATGGAATTGCCTCCAACTGCTTGGCCCCGATGCTGAGACCCTCCCTCTTTATGGTGTCCCATTTGCGGCGAAGGATAACATAGACTGTGAGGGCTTCGTCACAACCGCGGCATGCCCGGCTTTCGGTTCCGAACCGGCACTCCAGGATGCGCCGGTGATTGCAAAGATGAAGCAAGCTGGCGCAATCATGGTCGGTAAAACCAACCTGGACCAGTTTGCGACTGGCCTCGTTGGCACAAGGTCCCCTTATGGAGCCGTCCCCAACTCGTTCGATTCCACTCGTGTCAGCGGCGGTTCTAGTTCTGGGAGTGCTGTGGTTGTTGCTCGAGGAACCGTTCCGTTCTCTTTCGGGACAGATACTGCCGGGTCTGGTCGGGTCCCGGCAGGATTTAACAACATTGTTGGCCTGAAGCCTACTCGTGGAGCGCTGAGTGCTCGAGGTGTTGTCCCGGCATGCAGAACCTTGGATTGTGTTTCCATTTTTGCTCTCACCGTGGCCGATGCTGAGACGGTGCTTTCGGTTGCTGAGGGATTCGATGTTGAAGATTCTTATTCTCGTCGCCGTCCTGATGCGAATTCGTCACCACCACCTAGTGGTTTTGGCACCGGAAAACCTGCCACCAAACCATCGTTAGCGATATGCTCTGACCCAAACTGGTATGGGCGTAATGATCACTGTCAGGCATATGAAAAGTCCCTTGAGAAAGCCAGATCTTTGGGCTGGAATCTCATTCCCGTCGACTTCAAAATGCTCTTTGAGCTTGCCCAACTCCTCTATTCGGGTCCCTGGGTCGCAGAACGATATGAGGCAATAAGAAGTTTTATTGAGCGTGTGCCCGAAGATGCGATGGACCCTGTCGTTCATGGAATCCTCATTAGAGCGCAGACACTTTCCGCGGCAGATGTCTTTGCGGGCGAATACCGTCGGCAAGATCTCACGCGTCAGATTGAGGTGGCATTTGAAGATTTTGATGGGATTCTTGTGCCCACCACGCCAACCTTCCCAACAATGGAACAGGTCGCAGAGAACCCAGTCAGTGAGAATTCTCTGCTGGGAACCTATACGAATTTTGTCAACTTTTTGGATTGGTCTGCACTCTCCATCCCGGCCGGGTTCAGACCTGATGGGCTTCCATTCGGCGTCACGTTGATTTCCAACCACTGGCAAGAGCCTCAGCTGCTGCGGTGGGCCAGGCAGTGGTTTTCCAACGAAAACAAGCCATTGGGCGCGACTGGTGTCAAAGGACGCGAGACCCCCGTAGACGAATCGCCCACACCCTCAGGCTACGTTCCGGTCGCAGTAGTAGGCGCACATCTATCGGGATTCCCTTTGAACAATGACCTAGTGTCTCGTGGTGCTGAACTTCTTTGCACGACCAAAACATCCAAATGTTATCGGCTATTCGCTCTCAACTCGGCCCCGGGACCTAAGAAGCCTGGCCTACAACGAGTATCGTTAGACGAAGAGGGCAGTGAGATTGAAGTAGAAGTGTGGAACTTACCGAAGTCTGCTTTGGCGAGTTTCATGTCCACAATACGTTCTCCGCTGGGCATCGGGTCTATCGAGCTCCAAGATGGAAGCTGGGTTCCGGGCTTTGTGTGCGAGCCCCTGGGCCTCGTAGATGCAGTCGACATCACCGAGCACGGCGGCTGGAGAGCCTACCATCGCCACCTCAAGGATATGACCAAGCCTCTTCTCAATGGTTCGCTCGGTGGGCCCATTTCGAGGGTTCTGGTGGCAAATAGGGGCGAAATTGCAGTCCGCATCATCAAAACAATCCACAAGATGGGACTACAAGCAGTCGCAATCTATTCTGGCACTGACGCCGACTCGCCTCATGTCAGCAGTGCGGACGTCGCCCTGAGATTAGAGGGGAATTCGGTATCCGAAACTTACCTCAACATCCCGAGAATTCTTGAACTGGCCAAATCCTCCTCAGTAGACGCAGTTATCCCAGGATACGGCTTCTTGGCAGAGAATGCCGAGTTTGCCACAGCGGTTGAAGAAGCGGGGATGAAATGGGTTGGTCCAACACCGAAACAAATGTCTGATCTGGGATTGAAGCACCTGGCTCGAGCAATTGCTGTTGAGGCCGGAGTCCCTGCAGTCCCAGGAAGCGAGAACCTGCTTACCTCACTCGAAGATGCGATAAGAGAGGGTGAACAAATTGGCTTCCCGCTGATGCTAAAAAGTACTGCTGGAGGAGGTGGCATTGGCCTGAGCCACTGCAAGGACGTGCAGAGTCTTCGAGCCACTTTCGAAAGTGTTCAGCGTCAGGCTTCGGCCAATTTTGGAAACGGCGGAGTATTTTTGGAGCGCTTTGTTCAGAATGCTCGGCATATCGAAGTTCAGATTCTGGGAGACGGATCGGGTCGTGTAATCGCAGCAGGAGAGCGTGATTGCTCTTTACAACGGCGCCATCAAAAGGTGGTGGAAGAAAGCCCTGCAGTGATGGTCCCGGAAAATGTGCGGGAGAAGATGAGAGCGGCTGCCACGCGTCTCGCCTCCTCGGTCAAGTACCGCAACGTGGGAACCGTCGAGTTTATATATGATGTCGACACGCAAGAATTCTATTTTCTTGAGGTAAATACCAGATTACAGGTTGAGCATCCAGTCACCGAGTCAGTAACTGGCCTCGACTTGGTCGAGTGCATGCTAAATATTGCAGATGACAAGGTAGAGCACCTTTTTGGCCCGTCTTCTAGCCCCATTACGGTGTCTGGTGCTTCTATCGAGGTCCGTCTGTATGCAGAGAGCCCTCTCCAAGCTTTCCGACCCTGCTCAGGCCGGATAACAGAGCTGAAGTTCCCCGCAGACCTGAGAGTTGACACTTGGGTCAAGGTTGGGACAGAGGTTACCACCTCGTATGACCCGCTGTTGGCCAAAATAATTGCATTTGGAACCACTCGTCGTGATGCTTTCGAAAAGCTGAGAAAGGGACTGGCCGCTACTCACCTTGAGGGAGTAGAAACGAACCTCGAGTATCTACGCCAAATCATTTCGTCCAACTTATTCGAGTCGGGAAACTATACCACAAAATCGCTTGACACATTCCAAATGGTATCGCAGTCACTGGAAGTCCTCCAACCTGGAGCCCTGACCACAGTCCAAGACTATCCTGGAAGAACCGGGTACTGGAGCGTGGGTGTTCCAGCAGGCGGTCCCATGGATCAGTTTTCTTTTCGCCTTGCGAACCAGCTTGTAAATAACCCAGCAGATGCAGCCGGAATTGAATGCACGTTCCACGGGCCTTCTTTGAAATTTCACTGCGATACCGTTATTGCTGTGACTGGAGGTGGCGCTCCAATTACTATCGACAACGAGCCGGTCGCCGCAAACCAGGCACTGCGCATCCGCTCGGGACAAGTCTTGACTATTGGAACTGTAGAATATGGATATCGTGTGTATCTTGCTATTCGAGGTGGGATTCGGGTCCCTCTTGTCATGGGAAGTCGCGCGACGTTCGAACTAGGGAAATTCGGTGGGTTCAAAGGTCGGAAGCTGCTGGCTCGAGATATTCTACCCCTCAACCGCGGCGAGGTTTCTGGAGACTTGGAAGAATCCCTTCCAACTGCTCCTCCTATACCTATCCCTCGCGAGCCCAAGTCTCGATGGATCATTAGAGTCCTCCCAGGCCCCCACGGTGCACCGGAATACTTTACCTCGGAAAGCTTCAAATCTCTGTTCTCGAGTGACTGGAAGGTCCACCACAATAGCAACCGCTTGGGACTCCGTCTCACAGGCCCTAGGCCAGAATGGTCGAGGCAGACTGGTGGCGAAGCTGGTTTGCACCCTTCTAATATCCATGACAGTCCATACGCAGTTGGTAGCGTGAGCTTCACTGGCGACGAAGCGGTCGTGCTGGCCTGCGATGGACCCAGCCTTGGAGGGTTCGTGGTTTTCTGTGTGATAGCGTCAGCTGATCTCTGGAAAATGGGCCAAGTAAGGCCAGGAGATGCCATCCGATTTGAACTCATCAGCGTCGTGGCCGCCCTGCAACTGGAGGCGCAGCTAGATCAAGCGATCCAAAATCTGACACCTCTTTCAGGTCCCGGTGATGATTTATCAGATGAATCAAGGATTGAGAAACTGATATCTGAGAATCACGGGATAGTTGGTCGTATTGAACAAGACGGGCAACAGATTGTTGTCCGACAAGCAGGAGACCGTTCGATGCTGCTAGAATTTGGGGACGCGACAGCCTTTGACTTGCGGCAAAGCTTTGGCATTTTTGCCTTTTGTGAACGGCATAATCATACGCCCATACCAGGAGTAGAGGAGCTGACGCCAGGCGTCTTCACCCTGCAAGTCATCTACAAGAATGGTCTATGTCCAGCAACCATGCTGGGCCGTCTCGAAGAGCATGTTGGCTCCTACACCATGCCGACAGAGGTTCCTTCTCGGATATTTCATCTCCCTCTTGCGTTTGATGACAGAGTCAACCAGGCTGCCGTTGAAAGATACTCGGCAACAATTCGGAGTGAAGCACCCTGGCTACCCAGCAACATCAAGTTCTTGGAGGAGCTGAACGGTATCGAGAACATTTCCTCGTTGCTTTCTGATGCAACTTTCCTCGTGCTTGGTCTTGGAGACGTCTTTATGGGGTCGCCCTGTGCCATTCCACTTGACCCTCGGCATCGCTTGTTCGGAACAAAATACAACCCATCGCGGTCGTTTACGCCCCGAGGCGCAGTGGGAATCGGCGGGCAGTACATGTGCATCTACGCGACGGACTCTCCTGGAGGTTATCAGCTTGTAGGTAGAACTATAGACGTTTGGGACTCGCTTCGGATACCCGTCGAGCACGTCAAGGACGCCGGGCCTTGCGAATCGGTGAGCAAGTCCGACACAAACCCCTGGATGTTCCGCCAGTTTGACCGCATCAACTTTTATCATGTGAGCGAGGAAGACTTGGACACAAGAAAACGGGAGGACCTCGTGAGGGTGGGTGAAGGTGTGCTGGATCTGGTGGAATACGAGGCGTGGCTGGAAACGAACAAAGACGACATTGCGGCCACGGCAGCGCGCCAGACCAAATCCATCGCAAGCGCGCCGTTTGTTGACGACCTGTGCCTCCCTTATCTCCCTAGTGTCAGGACAAGTGAAAGCGTCCACGACCTGGTTGTTGGGCACAACGAGATCCAAGGGGAGCGCGTCGTGGCCGTGATGCCTGGCCGATGCTACAAAGTCCTGGTAAACAAAGGCGATGTGGTCAGCAAGGGAGACGTATTGGTAAGCGACATCTCTTGAATGAACGAATCACCGCTGATTTTGGGCGCAGTTGTGTTTGGAGTCAAGCAAGATGGAGGTAGAGATTCGGAGCCCAGCCAGTGGCAGGTGTACGGCTGTGCTGGTCGGGGCAGGGGACTTGGTGGAGGTGAATGAAGACATGGTTATTATCGGATCATGAAGTAGAGAATAAAGCGACTACGTTATTCACAAGAACTTGGATTCAGATGACTTGAGCCCATAGACACATGTTGATCATGAGAGAATAAGACGTGAATTGTTTTTACAAGGTGCCCGAAGAGCCCATCCAAGCATCAACCCATCCCATCAATTGAGATGCATCCCACCCCCAAAGTGCAGAGACGACAGTCGAGAGATGAGAGTAAAATCGAAGCAAATCAAGCTTAGGAGGAAGGTCTGCCACGTTTGTCAGTTGTGCAAAACAGACCAAGGGGTTTAGTAGACAAAACAAACCTCGTACACCAGTTTGGTAACCGAAGAAGTTGAGTTGAGGTGACTGGCTGAGGTGACTGGCTGAGTGGCGGGCGGCGGACCCAGTCCCGGACAAGGTCTTCTGTGCTGATAATGTTAGTTCATCTGCAGAAATGAGAAGGGACAGTATTCAACTTACATTGGCCGCCCGCCACTCATGCTCTTGAGGAGGAAGACCACGAGGCCTAAATTAAGGCTGCGTTTGATGGCCCATGACCTCGTGGTCTTCCTCAAATCTCCACGTAACGTTGGTTACCCAATCCCGGTGTCACACACCGGGCTTCCTGAACATGGTCAGCAAGGTAAACGGCAGAAGACTGCTGGCCGGGGCATGGAAGAGGAGAGCTGTTGCAGAGGGAAGGGTTGACAAGAGAAGAATACATACCCAGGATATGCCCCTGGGGCTACCTGGTGCCCCGTCTTCCTGACGAAGGCTTCCGTGCGCTGCCAGGAAGGCGGGGACTTTTGGAAGAGGAAAGAAAATGGAGAGGAGGAAGAGGGAGGAGGGAGGTCTATATATAGGGGGAGGAAGGGAGTGGGGCAGGAGTGATCTGAGAGGGAGAGGGAGTGTTTGCTCGAGGACCTGCACGAATATGACAACAACTCAGGGTGGGGTCAGTTCACCGGTCAACCATGAAATAGAGGCACCGGAGTGCAGATAAGTATCGAGCCTCCCTGTTTACTATGTAGAAAGGTAAGGGAATGAGGAGTCCAGGTACCTCCGAGGCACATGTGTGCTGGGACTCGGCTTGCGTCAGGGGCAGCATGTGCTTGCCTTGCTCCAGTCGGATTAATCACACAGAGTTCCCGAGAGCTTCGTACAGAATCAATGATTCAATGTCAAGTTTATGCATGCCTTGCTTTTATCGATGCTGTGTCTCCATTGACCACCTCATCTTGTGCAGTGACCGACTTGCATCTCAATATGTTCAAGTTTAGACTGCTCGTAGTGATATTAATACATGAACAATAATATTTTAGCTCAAGAATTCAGAGCCTCTACGATATACCAGTGTCATATGTCCATTTGTGACAGGCTTGCATCGTGATTATTAAAATCGGTGGTTAAACATGAATACATGGCTGAGAGCTCCTTGCTCGCCACTTGCCAGGGCAACCACCAACATATCAAAATTTTGCCAAGATTTCTTTGTCGAATATAGAAGAGTTCTCTTGGAAGGCTTGGGATAATTTGTCAACGTATTCATGCCGTGTTTGGTGCAGAAATCACTGCTGCGTGCGAACTGCATCTTCAATCACTTCACCCCCACCGCGAGGCCATGGCCGCGACACCAGGCATCAGTTCGCCAGGCCGAGTCAAACAAGGTCAAACGGGTGATTGCTTTTCTCAAGGAAGGCTCCACACTTGGGCAGGTGACGCACTTGGTCTACTGATCTGTCAACAAGACGAGCTCCGAGCAGGCGCCCCTCTAGGTAGGGTGGAGTGATCTCGAGGCCGGGAAGCAAACTATATAAACTCCTCCCCCCTCGCCTCTCCTCTTTTCCTTTCTCTTCTTCTTTTCTCATACCTGTTTTTGGATACCTTGTACGTGTCTTGTAACGGGCTATTGGGCCAATCACAACGCCACCAATTTTTGGAACCTTCCCCCTTTTTTCATTGAGTTTGGGGTCCTGAGCCCTGGCTTGAAGAAGAAAGCGTAATTGCAACGACGTTGTCGTTGGTGGTTACTGTAGATTGGCTTACGTAGATGTAATATTGCGCTTGGTGTTTTGGTGCTTTGTGTGGGATTGATGACGAGGAGCTGTACAATAATTGCCTAGAGAACGGTATCTCTGGCATGGTTCGGAGACATGATGCTGTAAAATAATTTTATCACGCTGAACGATATTTTACCTGTGTATTTCGGTTTTGGTCGTGATGCTGGAAGATTCTTCTGATGTCTTCTGAGTTACCATGTGGTCTCACCCGCCTTGGCCCTGGGATGTTCGTGCTTGAGGCCAGACTCAGCCTTGGCAGCCTCTACCTCAGTCAAATGTACCTAGACGTCATACCTGAAGATCATACTTCTAAAGAAAGACGCCTGAGATATTCTTGGATGCTATCCGCCTTGGCCGCCCTGGCTCTGGTCGATTGTGCGTGATGCAGGGGCTGCGCGAATCGAGTATTGGGCAGCAGAACTGCGGATCATCACACTCGACTGAATGGCTGAAGATTCTTCTGCATTTTGCATTCGTATATTGATGGAGTCTCGCCTAATAAATTTTATTTCAATGCGGACGAAAAGTTCGCGGGTGTTTTCATCGCATGTTTTGTGGTCGTCTCTGGTTTGTTTCCCACCTCCCACGTGTGCCCTCCCTAAATATTTTGCTTTCAGATTTTTTCGCTGGAGAACCGACCTCGCATAATGACGCCACCAAGAACACAGTCACAAAGAAGATTCACAAGGCCTTCCATCATTGGCAACGTGCCAAAACGATATACCGCTCTTGTGGCGCGCTGCCCCTTTGTTCCCTAGTCAGTGTGCTCCCTTGTTCACATGCTGATCACTTCACCTGCAGAAAGGCAAGCAACAAGACCACTCATCATCGAAAATACAGCGACACACTGTTGATCATCTCTCGGAAGCTTTCAGTATACTCTCAAGTCTCCAGAGCTCACAGGGTGAGAACTTCGCACACATTGCCCCAGATTCTGCCCCTCGGCCCCTGGCCAGCCTCCAAGCACGTTGACTACCTAGCCATCGCCTGGCAATCGGAGTGGTTTCTATTTTGCCCTTTCATCCGCATATCCGCTCCCCCTTGTGCCTGGACTTGGCTCAGAAACGTTCTTGCTGGGAAGGAGGTTTGCATTCTCCCTCCCTGACCTTTACCGGGTTCTTGGACATCAGGGATGTGACCTCAGCTTCAGCTTCTCTGTAGCCCATTTTACTTCCTATTGGCATTAATAACGACACTGGGCTACTGTTCTCTCCTTCAGGTATGTATCTTACCCTATCGTATCAATTCTACTGGCTTAGTTTCTCTGGGATGCTCGTCTCGGATGCTTCCTAATCTTAGGAATCTCGTCGGATCAAGGGAGACGCAACATCAAATAATCAGTGTGGGTACTTTAGTATTTTTTGGGAGTGAGGCTGTGAATAGGGCAAGAAAATACAAGTAAGAAGCCAAAGCCTGACGGATGGTATGCGCTAACGATTTGCTCCTTGCCTCCAGGATCCTAGAAACCGATTCCAAAAACAAACAATTCTGGAAAAGCTGCTCAAAGACTCCCATCATATATTCTTCCAGACTCTGTCCCGAAAAGTGCAGTATATACTCAAAGTCGTCAAATAAACCTTCGAGCAGTCTATGAGTAGCAGCCAAGTTGGACGTCAGTCGCGAAGCAGTGCCATGACGATCTCAGACCAGAGCAAGTGGCTGCGGGTTTTCGTCATCCATTTTCATGACATGAATCCAGGATAAACCCTTAGAGTTCTATCTAGGAGTAAGGCATGTCCGTCTTCCATTTGTATTTCTCCGTTTGCTGACCAAGCCCGCTGCAACAAGCACCACCCATCCAAAATGTGAGCGATAAATCGAGCCAAGGCCCAAAGTCCACGATTCATAATAAATTCAGCTGCAAGAAGATCAAGGCGTTTCCTGCAAAAACTAGCGATCATTCCGACAGTAGACGCACAACTCCAAATCCCAAATATTCTACGAAAGATCAGGTACAACACGAAGCCCAGCTCAGCCAAAGTCCAATTGGAAAAAGACTTGAAACAACCACACACTCGCGGCGAGCCTGGCATCCGATTAAATATAATAGTATGTTTATTCCGTATTACCACATTCTGTGGCATGCTAAAATTAAGTTGGGTATAAATTCTAATGGTGGCCAGTCATATGGGCGAGTTAAATAGGTCCGCCGAATCCTTAGCAGCAGCAACATTCGTGTCGCCGTCATATGCTCATTGCTTCTTGTCCGACAGTTCGGAAATGAGTTCTTTGGGAACCGAGGGATCTTCGTACGGCTTAGCTCCTACATGCTTCCAACCTTGAGCAGCCATCAACTCCACCTTCTTCTCCTTTGATTCAAACAAAAGCTCCTTCTTGCCATCGCCAAGATGCATGACGGAGCGATCCTAACACAGGTCAGCTTTATGATTCACTTCTCCCCTATGATAAAGTACTGAGGTCTACTTACCAGGCCAAGTGTCAACTTAATCATTCCATCCGCCCAAAAGTTTTCAAAGACGTTGGTGGGCTTCTTTCCAGAGATTTCCAGAAGAATATTCTCACCCACGATATCTGCTTGGCGGTGCGCGGCACGGCCATTGGGGTTGGGGGTTTTGGTGTCGGCAACATCACCACAGGCATAGACGTTGGGTAGTGCGTCGTTGTCGATCTGAAGGGTGGGCTTCACCTTGATGTGGCCAGACTCTGTGATGGAATCTGGGGCGACATCCTTCAATAGCCCCGACGCAGGCTTTTGTCCAGTGCAGTTGATCTAAAGACGTTAGAATACTTTCTCGAGTAAAATCCCAGGCTGACACTTACAAACAAATCACAGTCAATGACCTTGCCCGACCGAAGAGTTACAGTGCCGGTTTCCTTGTCCTCGCTAACGACGCGTTCCTCCAGAATAACCTCGCATCCGAGCTGCTCGAGACCCTCCATAGCCGACTTCTGCAGACCCTCGCCAAATCTATGCATTGGGGCCTTCCTCGAATGAACCAAGACCACCGTCTTGTCGGGGTACATTGATTTAGCGTCTGTTGCCACCTCGACACCAGCGGCACCACCGCCGACAACCACAATCTTGTTTGCGGCTTCCACCTTCTCCTGCATTTCTCGCAGGCGCTTCATGGCCTCTAGTTTCTCGGTTTCATTCGTCCGCGAGGGGAGCCCTTCGACCACCTCTGACCCAGTGGCAATGACGAGGTACTCATATGGGATTTCTTCCTCAGCGCCCTGCAGTCTAACATGTGTTTTGCTCACTGAAGACACTCGATCTTGAATCCACTGCACAGCGCCTTCTGGGGCGCCCTTCAAGAGGCCGTCGTAGGGAATAAATGCCTTGTGTTCGTGGCCCTTTGCGACACAAAATCGGGGAAGAACCCAAGTAAACTGGTAGTGGGAGTTGGGTTCGATGACAACCACGCGGTATGGGCTGTCGATTGGCATATTCAAGGCGATGACTTTGGCGGCCTGGCAGCCAGCAAAGTTGGCCCCGATAATGACAATGTTGAGGTGTCTCGAGTCAGCAGGCTTTACGCCCATCAGGCGGGCTATCAATGCATCCTTTCGTCTCTTGACCACCCGACGTCCTTCTTTCAGGAAAAAGGCCAAGGCGTATATAATAACCTTGGTGAAGAGGATGGGTTTATCCAGCATGGTTACGAGAAGTGTAAAAAGATCAACAACACGGGTTCAATGTCGATGAAGGAAAGGGTCTTTGGGAATGGGAATGGGAATGAGAATGGGACAAGACGACGTGATATGTATGCGACAACTCGGCATTTTCAATGAATTGTCCACGGAATCTCCATGGCAGCGCCACATTTCGGTCACTCAGGGCTAAGGCACGTACATGTAACGCGCCAGATCGGATAACCGGGGCCAGGCCAAGGCCGATCGTGGGCCCTGGCGAGCCTCAAATGTGGCTGCCTGTGCCCATCTGAGTGGGCATACGTTGACACATTTCCTCAATTCGGTAGCCCGTACACTGCTTCTCGACCAGATGCGCGGCCAGTGCGGTGAATATTCCGCGCGGCCATCGGTGATTTGCAGGCCGGCGGGGAGAAAGCTTGCCCATGTTCCGATAGCGCCGGTTCCACCGTCTTTCAGCTCTCGGATCCGACCCGCACAAGCTGGGGCCAGAGGCGCTGGCTCTGGAGGCGAGGCACACGATGTGGACCAGGGATTAAGTTATCTGATGATCTGATAAGACGGACGTCATTGGGTGGTTCGTCTGCGGCATAACCGGTCTCGGACACCCTTCACACGCCGTACGAGCTACATTGCAATGATGAAGAATCTCGAATGCATACCCTAAGAGCGCGATTAAATTCATGGTTGGACATGTTTTCGAATATGTTAATAGGCAAACATGTTGATAAGCCAGAACCTGAACACTAAATGACTTGACACGAGTTGGTTAAGGGGCTCGGGACCGTTCTGTACCCGCCGGTTCGTTGAGCTTCGACTCGGAGATGCCAAAGTTTCGGTCGTTATAATCGGTCCCGAGTCCTTAGCCCCGATTGCTCTGTGCTCTCCGAGTTACTGTGGGGTGGGCTTGTCGGAGTCAGCATCCTTGCTCGCCGTGGCCTCGACATGCAACAGAGGGACCTGTCAGTTAAGTAAAGTCGGATGCATGACCCCATTTTATTCACGTGTCCAAACTTACATAGTGTATGGTTTTAGCTACTTATCGAATATAAAATCAAGGGGGTTCGCCTGCACTAATTTACAAATGTGATAGAGTTGGGTAGACAGTTGTATATAGTGCCTGGAGCTGGCAGTGGCTGGGCAGTGTAACTTCCATCATAACAATAAACCCGTGACTGAAAAACAACACCAGAGAACAGAGCTCGCCTTGCATTACTCCATACAAATTTATCTTATTTTAGTGATTTGCTCCAACATTTATCTAGTGACAAGAATCTTCCCTATTTTTCCTAGTGGGTTTGGCGATGGCCTTGCAGAATCCGCATCCAGCTGCTAACCTTTATTATATCTAGTGTCCTAAAGACCGCATGCCTAATTACTCAAGAAGTCTAGGATTAAAACCCCACAGGGCTGCAGAGAAAAGGTTGCACATAATCTGGGGTTCTCATCTCGGGGGTGGGCCCAGGTGAGGTGAGTGACTGGTTCATATTGTTCGAATCTAGGTGGGCTGAATATATCAGACGAATTTGCAGTGTAAATGGCCCAGCGAAATGAGACGCGGTCTTGCGATATGGGCAGACGCTCGTGGCGACTCAAAGGGAAGAATGCTAGCACGCGCGATAAGCTTAGGCCACTGCCACTGCCAAGGATGAGTGGACCGTTATCGGTCAGCTTTTCGCCTTGAGGGCCGTTGTGTGTTGCTTTTGAATTCGTCCAAAACAGCGCATAAAAGCCTACATTTGACCGTCAAGGCGCCCACTGTCGCCGGTCGCTAGAGGGCATATTCAGACGATGGATGTCCCCGTGGCGGCCAATGTTCTGGGAACACTTGGCGCAGTACGTTTATGGTTCCACGTGACGAAATGCCTCAACTGACGTCCAATTTAGGTCTGCTGGTCGATTCAGGTTTGTTGTCGCCCCGTTGAGGCGCAAAGCTGTGATTCTGACATTACCTTGCTTTTATATAGCTTATTCCTCAGATTATCATCAACTATCGTCGGCATAATGCCACTGGAGTTCAACCTAGGTCAGCTTTTTTCGCGTCATGTTATGCATGTCACTTACAGAAGATAGCATGATGATGCTCTGGGCGTGGGCAGGCGTCCCGCTCGGCGTCTACAACATCGTCAAAGAGTTTAACATTGCCCTTCGCATCCAACCACAGATCTTGACGCTGTTGAGCCTTATTACATGGATCCAATGTTATTACTACGAACAGGTGACTAGCCGTGAAAATTGCCCCAACTCAGATGGCATATTAACCGTAATGCCTAGAAATGGTCCATAAAACGGTCACTGCTAGTTGTGGTTCCCGTCGCCGCCGTCATGGGGGGTATTCAAGCTGGCCTAATTGTCGGCCTGCGCATTCCAGAGTCTAAGGGCATCGAATGGCCCATGATCCTAATGGCAGTCCTGTCGGCTGTTTGCTTGGCCGCTGGTGTTCTCTGCCACTACTGGGACATATGGGTGCATCGAAGCGTCCGCGGCATTTCCTTTATTTTTGTGGCCATTGACGCAGCTGGCGATGTATTTTCTCTGGTTTCTATCTTCTTCCAGCCCAAGATTGATGTTCTCGGGATTGTCATATATGCTAGCGAGTTTGTGCTTTGGTGTGGAGTGTTTGCATGCGGAGCTCATTACCACTTTTTTCCATGGGCGAAAAAAAGGTGGCTTGAAAAGAATGAGAATAGCTAATAGAACGAATGTACATAGGCGACAGATAGATATTTTTACTCTGATACTCTCATTTTCGGTGATACCTGATAGTATCTAATATTATACTCTGGATAATACGTACCACGACATGCTGTGTTACAGAGAAATTCTACTTAATGCTTCACGTTGCATTTGCCTTTTGATCCTTGATCATGAGTACTGTCGAGCGTCTATATTCGCATTAGCCGATAAATTTCATGAAACGGACTACTTGACAATCATTTTGATGCACGTCTTATCAAACTACAACGCTCAAGCAAGAAGAGTCTCAATTTGCGATTAACGTAGCCCGATTTCAATAGTTCTCAAGTTTTAAAAGAAATGTCAATGAAACTAAATCTGCAGAATCTTCTGGTTAATAGAGAAAAGTTTCAGGAAATTGAGACCTAGAATTTGACGAAGTAAACGACCCCGTTCAGCTCATGATGGACAACAACTCATACAGGAGTACACATTGAGGCCCATAATAAAGAGGCAAAACTATCTGTCAATTGAGAAGCAGGATAGTTCCGGTCTCCTGGAACTCTGAGACACCCTTGATAAGGAGTGATAAAACGTGTTGAACAGAAAGTCAGCCAATCCCGGAAAGACGGTACTCCCCGTTGTTGCTTTACTTGGCCTATTTAGAAGCAAAAAGAATAACTCGATTATTCAAGTCATAACTACGGGATTAGCGAGTAGCTGGGACGTGATGGTAAAATTTGCACTTTTCATGTGAGAATGGGTGTAAATGGCTCGCCTACATGTTGAGATGGACAAGAGATTGCAAGCTTCATTGGCCACGCTGATTGATCAAGATTCGTAATTAGAGTTCCGACAGTTAGGGACATGCAAAATGGTAGATTTATCTTGCTCTCATAGAATACAAAGTATGTGAGGGATTTGAACACCCACATACCTCACGTCTGTCGTTCATAGACGGAATGAAAGGTGGTCTGTGCAGAGAATGAGACGATGCACAGAGTAACCATTACCATGAGTTCGTCCTCTGGCAGATCAACTCAAAACTCAATTGCCACGAGAGCAATATACTATAAATACGAGTCGCAGGGTCGTACCACGCGGGAAAATTCGTGGAGGGTCCCATTGTATACGCGGAGGTTTGTGCGGGACACAAATTAGTGATCGCCCGTGGTTCCTTGGCGGCCCGTTCTAGCGGGTGAGCGCTGACAGCAGGCGCCCTCGCGCCCGCCACGCAGCAGCCACTCAGTGGGCGGAGCTTAGTGTTAAGCTTGAACAGGCCACCTACAGCACTCCCTGAGCCCTCCTTCAGCCTCGCAAGGCTGGGTCCCGACCATGCCGCCCTCGCGATGCTACGATGCACCCCTCGACAATCCTTGAGCGCTCCCTCGCCCGCTGACGCACGCTCTATCCCCCATCTCCTGGCCCATCGTGCCATGTTCGCGATACCATGCCGCCCCTTTGGACCCCGTCCGGCATGCACGGCTCGCGACGGCTAACTCTCAACAAGCGCTTCAGTCGCATCGCCATCCTGGGCCTCTGCTCCGTCGTCGTCACCATCCTCGTCTTCTGGCACAACATCCACGGCAGCTACAACATCCCCGAGTACTACCCCTTCGCCACAACGAGCTACTTCTTCCCCGTGTCCGTCGACCCCGAGGGCAAGTCGGCCAAGGACCTGTGCGCCACCTTCCCCAAGCATGTCCTCGAGTCCATCCAGCCCGTCCTCAAGATGGGCCACGGCGAGAAGCGCGACAAGGTCGACGCCCAGTTCGACAGCGTCAGCGCCTGCTTCGAAAAGGGCGACCTGCTCATCTTCTCCGACCTCGACGAGACGATCCGCGACCACGACGTCATTGACATCCTGGCAGACCTGCCCGCCAACTACTACGAGGACAACCCCGACTTCCAGCACTACATCTGGCAGAAGGAGATGCGCGCGAACGGGACCCTCGACAAGGACAAGGAGGCTACGGCGCGCATCAACGGCTGGAGCATGGACAAGTACAAGTTCCTGCCCATGATTGAGCGTGCGTGGAGGACAAAGCCCAACAAGGGGTTTTATGTCTTCTTCGAGACGGACACGTGAGTACAGCACCACCCCTCGTCACACGACTACACAGACCCAGCTTCCGGTGATTGATTCTAGACACTATATATTATACTTACACCTTCGTGTTGCAGATATGTCTTTTGGGACAACATGTTCCGTTTCCTCCACACCTTCGACCCCGACACACCCCTATACATGGGATCTCCGTCCCCCGGCCGACACGACGTCACAAAGGACATCAAGACATGGTTTGCCAACGGAGGCCCCGGGTTTGTGCTGAGCCGCGGAGCCATCAAGGCGCTGCTCTCTCGCAAGGTCAACTCGTACGGCCAGTACATGGAGCCTCCGCTTACGGAAAAGTGGCTCCCGCTGCTCAGGGAGGACTGTTGTGGTGATAGCGTCGTTGGTTGGGCATTGTGGAACGTCAGTGTTTCCCTGCAGGGATACTGGCCCATGTTCAACCCGCACCCTCTCAATGGGATTCCCTTCAGCGAAAGGTACTGGTGTCAGCCTGTTTTGACCCTCCACAAGACACTCCCCCAAGACATGGCTGAGCTATGGCGGTGGGAGTTTTCACAAAGAAAGCTAGGGGTAAGCAATTGATGTCAATTCTATCGACTGGCAATCGGTACTAACATGCTACAGCGCCCGCTCCTTTATTCCGATCTATGGGGCTTCCAGCATGTGGGCGATCGTGAATATGCTCTCGACTGGGACAATGGCGATTGGGATTCTTGGGTTGCCCCGCCCGAAGCCAAGATTGGCTCCTATGATGCATGCGAGCGATACTGCAAAGACCATAAAGAATGCATGGGTTGGACCTGGAGAGGCATAGATGACCTAAAGTGCGTACTTACCAGAGCCATTAGACACGGCGACTACCGAGCCGCCGAAATCATCCCGTATCCAGAAGAGCGGGATGACAAGGGCAACGTGATACCTCCGCCGCCGGATCGACCAGAGCGATGGGTCGATTTCAAGACGGGCTGGCTCAAGAGCAGAATTGAAGAGTGGAGGATGGCTAGAAACTGCTCGACAGTGCAATGGGTGGGACCAAGCATCAAGAGGGTATTTTAATACGGTTGGTTGCTGTTGGACTTTTCGCACATGTTACTTGGGTAAAAAACAGACATGTAGATGGAGAGGCGTTGGGAATCTATTCATTGCAACTGACGTAATGGTATATAACGAGATCCAGGCTCCCAAATCTAAATCATTTTCCGTTGTTCATGTACTCGTTTTTTGATAAACACACTGGGTATCATCTAATACACGTATCGAAAGTAGGGGTTTTCCTTGTCCGTCAAATCCTGGAATGCAAATTTGGCCCGTTCCGACTCGTCAACGGGCATGGTTTCTTTCTTCTTGTTCTCGCTGCGCAATACAAAGTACAATGCAATGGATGCCAGAATGCAGATAATGTAGCTATTTCGCCAATTAGTACATGCTGTTCATCACAAATGGGCGTGTAAGTCTCACCATATAATCAGGCCAAGCCACAAGGCCGGATAGTGATCCGCCTTGGTCTCACTCCAGACAAGTTGAGGCCCTACGATGTTACCCACGCAGTACGCCACAAAAATGGTGGCGGCCATGAAACTCTTCTTGGTGTGACCGGCCACGTTGGACATTCCAACCGTGATGATCAAACTGACGGTGCCTCCAAAGAAGCCGGTGATGGAGTATCCCACCACGGGTGCCGCCGCGTGGTGCGTCCATTCGCTCTTCCAGATGATGGCACAGCCTGCAATTACGGGGAGACAGGTGAGAACCAGCATCAGGATCCGGATGTTGTTGAACTTGGACCCGAGATAGCCCGTCAACAGGATGACGATGAAGCACAAGCCGCCAAGAGGGAACTGGAAAAGAATCGACTGGAGACTGGTCCAGCCAAACGTTGACACGATGAGCGGCCCGAAGCCACTAACAGCGCCATTCACGGTGTAAGCTGAAGCCATCATCAGCGCCACCAGCCAGATCTTGACGTCCAAAACAGCCTCCTTCAGCTGCGACGCCTTGAACTTGGTGCACCGCACGCCCGTCTGCCCATGGCGCAGCCTCTCCACGGCGGCAAACTTCTCCTCGCTCGTCAGGAACCACGCCGAGACGGGCGAGTTGGGCATGACGAAGCAGAACAGCCCAAACAGGAACGTCAGCGACCCGGCCAGCAGGTAGATGTACTGCCAGCCGTGCAGGCCGCCGCCGTGGATCTGGGCGAAGCCGTAGTTGAGGGCGCCGCCGACGATGGTGAAGAGCCCCGTGGACGAGAACCACCAGCTCTGGCGCAGCGACTGCTCGGCCTGGGTGTAGTAGCCCGACACGATGCACATGAAGCCCGTGGGGATGATGCTCTCGACGAAGCCCAGGCAGAAGCGCTGGGCGTACAGGCCGCGGTGCGAGGCGACGGCGGCCGTGAGCATGCAGATGGCGGACCAGAGGACGACGACGCCGCCCAGGACGCGGCCGATGTCGAAGCGCTGCAGGGCAAAGGTCATGGGGTACAGGCCGGCCAGCATGCCAAAGTAGAAGAGCGACGTGGCCCAGCTGAGGCGGCGCGTGTCGACGGTGGGCGGGCTGGTCGAGCTGTCGACGACGGTGAGGTCGAGGTCCGTCGTCATGCCGAAGAGCACGGCCGAGCCGAGGATGGCTTTGTCGTAGTACACGAGGCCATCTAGGAAAAAGGGGTTTACGTGTAAGGGAACTGATCTATGTGCGGATTGCAATTACAAAAAAAAAAAAGAGAAAAGTGTGTTGTATATACTAACATCCAACAATCATGGCCGGGATGAGAAACAGGTCAATCTTCCGCACGGCCTGGGCTACGACAACAGGGTCGATGCTGTGCTGCTGCTCTCCGACCATGCCAATGGCCTCGTCCTTGACGCCGGCATCAGAGGACGTTCTGTAGGCGTCGCTGTCGCCGTGGCGATAGTCGTGGCTCGTCATGGCGGACGAGTTTCAATATGCGGGCGAGATATTTGTTTAGGAAAAAACCGATAAAAGCTTCACCAATTGATCATCCCCTCTCCTCCCCGTTGAGCACGAGGAAAAAAAGCTAGTCTTGGCCATTCTGCCTTGGGTAAGTCTTGGCTGCTATGAGCTCTTCAGTTTGAGTGGATTTTTACGTCATTCTGAGCTCTTTCCGGGGATAAAATGGCTCGTTTCCGAATCTACAACTTCTTCAACTACGACTATACGGCTTAGTTTCCGATAGCTTAGGAGCCGCATCATACTTGGGACTTGGAGCTAAAGGAAGAGAAGAAAAAAAATGTCCCAATTGAGTTGGAGCTGACATCGTGGGTTGGACCCCATCAACCTGCTGCAGTGCTGCTGCAGTGCCGCTGCTGGGCTGAGGGATATGCAAACCGCGAACCACACGGGTGGATGCGCGAAAAGTGGCATCAACTCGGCGACTTTGGATGCGGCGGACGAGTTGATTTTCACCCGACTGGCGAAGCTAATAAAAGATTTTCGCTAGCACGGGAACAAGGGTCCCCCCCTAAAAGCGGGTTAGGCCTAGAACACCCGTAAAGGAGTGAGCATGATTTGCGACTTCGGTATTGGCATCTTTGTCGCATCCATCCCCGGGATTCTCAGGGATTAAAAAGATCGGTAGTGTTTTAGCCTCACGGCATGGGAAACCTGCCGGATTCGGCAATTGCTCCTTGTCACATTGCTTTTTTTTGTTTTGCGTGCCGTCGGATTGGCGTGATCGACGAGGCGTTGGGAACGGAGGGAGGGGGAGGAAAGGGA
>NAGG01000362.1:0-36537 GCA_003031705.1 Calonectria naviculata
CCCTCAGGAACCTCTCATCCGTATTTCGAACTCGTTTTCGGATTCAGGAACTTGATACACGCTTTGCTTTGTTCTGCATGCGGGCTCAATCAACATCGCACCAGCTTCAACACGTCCCCGTGTTTGTTTGCAACACAGATATTGGGGCGGGCTAGCACATCCGAGACACGCATCTAGAGACAAAAATTGTAGCAATTGCAAAAGCACCTCATCGGATTGCATTTTTCTTGTTCGATTTGCGAGGATTGTTGGTCACCCGTGTCCATGCCCTGCCATTATTTCCAGGTACTTCCGTATTACTCTCACGACTTTTCGGCCTCTAGGTGCCTGGCCCAGCCAATTAAACCCCTGGATTGGCATGTCCCCTCTTGCTCAACCAACTGCACCACACAGGACCTTCGTCAAACTGTAGGTAGCTGCAATCGTCATCATCACTATCACGCGCCGTCGTGGGTGTGTTGCGCCGTACTCGCAAACACTGCCTCTGCCCAATCAGACTAAGCTCTGGTGCTTAACTTCGACGGGTGTTTGCTGATCACGAAGGACGCAGAATTGGGAGCTTGGGGACAAAAACACTCATAGCTCTCAACCATCGAGAGAGACATTGGTCCATTTCCCTTTTCATCCTTATCTGGGCTATGGCTCCGGCCCTTGCCGTGCTCCATCCTTTTTGAATACATCGCGAGCCAACTGAGCAAGGACAGGGAGTCAATTACCCGGGGTCCAGAACAGCAGGGAAAGCGACAGCTTTTGAGCTTTGGGGGAGCCCAATATCGGACTAGACCGCCTTTTCTTCCAATTGGCGGTCTATCATTACACACTCCCTTTTCCACCCCAATCAAGTCTCTCCACTCGCCTCCAAAAGCCAAAAGCCATTGCCGAAAGACGGCGTCGAATTGTTTATTTGCTGGGCGTATTCGACCTGCCCTCACATCTCATTTTCAGGCGGCTCGGCACCCTGTTCCATTTTTTGGAACTTGTCCTCGACGTGACAGGCTAATCAGTTGGTTCTTCTAATCTTCGATCATTCCCTCCATCCAAGTGGACCACATCTGCAGTTGGATCCAGCCCCTAACCCCTTTCGGAAGACGGTCTGCTGCGGTCCTGCATCCCTTGTTACCATCCAGTGCCACACACGCAGATGCGGGCAGCTTTAGGGAGCAATTTGGGTTTCCGGGTGCGTCACTGCGACTGTGATAATACGACCCCCTCTCGTGCTAAACCGCCGGCTCGGTAGTCAGCAAAGCCTCGCGGCGCCCCATTCAGTCAGATCAGGAACTTGCCTGCGACCCGGCCAAGCCTTTGAGTGCCCAGCTTTGGCGGCGACCTCATCTTCGTCATTCAGAATCGCGCCGCTAGCTTACACATCATTTACTCTGTGCTGCGGCAGACGACGCTTGGCGCACGCCTCTACCATGCTTCGCTGCAGACGCCTTTGACCTGTAGGATTTCATTTCTGGTGGAAAAGTGCGGGGAGGACGTAACAGGGAAACAACCTCACTGCTTCACGAAGCACCGTTAGCTTGACGCTCCGCCTCCCTCCCATTTTCCCCATCTGCTATAAGCTATCCACCTGCCCATTGTCTCGCTGGCGTCTTTTGTTGGGGGTGACTACCTGAGCCGTGCAAGACGAAGTCAAATTCCAGCCGTTCCTCCACCTCCACACTTTGGTCCCGTCTCCTAATATTTACTTCTTTCCCCTCTTGGGTTGCCGTCCCTCACAATCAAACTCTCACCTTGGGCTCTTTTTGTTCTTCGCCCCCCCCCATTCTCTCTCATCTGTTTCTTTCTTTCTCAAACAATTCACCTTGCAACCTTCTACAAGTTTCTTATCCATACTATCCAGCTTCATATCACACATTCACATCCATCCTCACGCGCCTCACACTAACCTGCTCCCGTCTACATTCGGCCCACCTACGTATCATTTCATCTCCCGTCGACCACCACCACCCCCTTTACACGCACTTTTACATAAATACCACCGGCCGGTTGCACAACTGTACGCACAATCCACATAAAGCTCGGCGAGCCCCTTCGACATCAACCTCGACGGTCACAAGACACAAGAAACAATCGCGCACAGACACTCTGCCCAGCTCGGCCCACGTCAACAAGGTGTACCCACGTTTGCACTTCTCCTGCGACCGGCGCACTCAGGGATCGCAACTCGTGACGACATCCCCAAACAATTTCCCAACTTTTTCAACAACCACACCGCGCGCCCTCTCTCCTTTTCAACCTAGCCAATTGCCTGCGTCCTGATGCCCTCGCGAGATCCGGACATGGTCAACGGCTACAACGGCCACAACGGCACCAACGGGACAAATGGTGCCGCCAACGGCTCAGATGTCCCTGGATCCTACATCAACGGTAATGGCAAGCTGGAACACCGACTAAAGATGGAGCGCAAGATGTCGACTCCTATGGCGCCACCATTCATGGTTTCTGCCCCAGGAAAGGTCATTGTGTTTGGCGAGCACTCAGTCGTCCACGGAAAGGTATGGTAGTCCTCTCTCGGCGAGTTTTAGCCGTCGCCTGCTTTTGTTGTTGCTGACCACGAATCATCTCGCTAGGCTGCGATAGCTGCTGCCATCTCGCTGCGATCTTACCTCCACGTCACCCCCTTGTCCAAATCGAAACGCATCGTAACCCTCCGATTCCCGGATATCGACTTTATCCACACCTGGAGTATTGACGATCTCCCCTGGGCAACATTCCAACATCCTTCCAAGAAGAAGTCCTACTACTCCCTTGTTACCGATCTCGACCCCGATCTAGTCGCCGCCATCAAGCCTCACATTGACGTCGTCTCTCCCGACCAGCCAGAGGAAATTCGTAGGGTCCATCGCAATTCGGCCTCGGCCTTCCTTTACCTCTTCCTATCGCTAGGATGGCCGTCTTTCCCAGGATGTCTCTACACCCTTCGATCTACTATACCAATTGGCGCCGGTTTGGGTAGCAGTGCATCCATCGCCGTATGCGTTGCTGCTGCGTTGCTGCTTCAATTGCGCACACTATCGGGCCCTCATCCCGACCAACCTTCCGAGGAGGCGCGTCTGCAGGTGGAAAGAATTAACCGATGGGCCTTTGTTTATGAGATGTGTATCCACGGAAATCCTTCAGGCGTCGACAATACAGTATCCACACAAGGCAAAGCGGTCCTGTTCCAGCGCACCGATTACTCCAAGCCTCCATCAGTGCGACCTCTGTGGGACTTCCCCGAGCTACCACTCCTGCTGGTAGATACGAGGCAGGCCAAGTCAACCGAGTTCGAGGTCAGGAAAGTGGCAAAGCTCAAGGAGCAGCTCCCCAAGCTCGTGGGAACTATTTTGGATGCCATGGACAAGACAACCAATGCTGCGATTAATGTGATTGAGGACGAGGAGTTCGATAATGAGGAAGAAGAGTCTTTACAAAGGGTTGGAGAGTTGATGACTATCAACCACGGCCTGTTGGTGTCTCTCGGCGTCTCCCATCCCAGACTGGAGAGAGTCCGCGAATTGGTGGATCATGAGGGTCTTGGCTGGACCAAGCTCACAGGTGCTGGAGGCGGCGGTTGCTCAATCACCCTGCTCCGGCCCGATGCGCCCCGCGAGAAGCTTGCCAAGCTTGAAGAGAAGCTGGAGGCTGAGAACTATGTTCGTTTTGAGACTACGTTGGGTGGTGACGGTGTGGGTGTCCTCTGGCCCGCCGTTCTCAAGAACGGAACCGAGGAAGACGATGAGGGTGGCATGGAGATTGACCTGGAAAAGTTCCTGAACGCCAAAGGCAACGAAGGAGTTGAAAAACTTGTCGGCGTTCACGGAGATGGAGGCGAGAGAGAGGGTTGGAAGTTTTGGCGCGTCGAGAGCCAGTGAAGATGATCCCTTCAAGACTCGACACCTTTCCCCCGGCTGCACGCAGCGCAACGGCGTTGCAACTACAAAAGCCTCCTGTACTATATGGCTACGAGCCAAGTGACGTCACGTTATGAATTGCGAAAGAATTAGAACCTAGCTGGAGGTGGAGCGACGCCGCTTGGCTTGAGGGAGAAAGGCTTCCCTTGCGGGGGTTTATTTACATGGTTATAATATTGTAATGCGATTCCCTCTTCTTCAGCATAATCACAATCATGGGCAGCATCTTGAACATCTCGTGTAGGCGTGTCTGTTTGAACCCGATCATGCACTGGACAATCACAGTCAATAGGAAGCATAGCGTTTTTCGGGATGTTTCTCGGCGGGTTTCATTTAATCAACCGAACCATTTGCTTGATCACAGATTATTACAAAAACATGCACGTACACATGATCATATATTACCCCAAGGAGAAATAATCCCCGACGCCAACATAGTGTCTCACGATTTATGTTTTTCTCCATTACAAACATGTTCTCCATGTTTCTCTGCGGCTCGAGGGTCGCCCGCGTACCGTCGCGGCCCCACGATCCACAATCCGCAATGTTCGTAGTAGAGACACTCCACTGGTGTAAACCATGCCGCTTTTTAGTGCTCTGACGGAGCTTGGGGCGTTTCTCTAGTAATGAGAAACGAGGTTTTGTCAAAGCATCTGGGCGGAATGCTTGGACTGTGGCTTGGTCCACTTAGCCTGAGGACTGCCTGAAGCTGGATCTTAGCCGTGTAAGTCTGTACATTGATGATTTGTTCCAATTAAAAAAGCCGTATTTGGCATCATAAACTTGAATCAGATGCGACGTTTTGATGAGTTGCTTAGATGTAAAAAGTGTCACTTGTAGAGCCCCTTGAGAACTTCCAGTTTGTTCAACCATAGACAACAAGCCCACTGTTTTGGAGCCGGCTCAAGACATTTGTATAGACACAATTGCTCATACAATCTACACGGATATCAATTTACAACCTCGGGCAACCTCCAATACATGCTTTGTTCATTCATCTCATCTTGCTTACATCGTAATGGCATAAACCCTCCTCTTAAGCGGCACCGGAGGCGCTCTTGAGCAATCCGATCCGATATTTCCAGTATCCCTCGCGCACGGGGTCCCACTTCTCACTGAGTCGCTGCAAGCAGAGCTCTGCCTTGCCCACATCGCCCGTCTCCTGATAGATCTTTGCCAGGAGATCAAGCGCATGAGAGCTCTGCACCTCTTCAGATGGCTCTCCCAGAGCAGAGACGTACTGCTCGGTAAACTCCTGCACGGTGGCCAGCTTTCGGCCACTCTTGGTGAGCACGCCGGAAAGATAGTTCCAGGGAGACTGGTTCTGGGGAGCGAGGGCAATCTTCTCCTGGGCGTAACCGATCTCGCGGTTGATGGTGGCCTCGGGGACCTTGGGGTCGTGGTCGGTTGGACCAGAGCCGGCGGTCGACTCAGTGGGATCGGAAAAGATGAGGTAGAAGCGGTGGGACCACGCAGAGTTGTTACGGACATCATCCTCGATGAGGTTCTGCGTGGACGCAAGCTCGCTGAGCGTCCACATGGACAGCTTCCCGACCAGATACTGGCGGTAGGACCAGACATGGTAGTTCTTTGCGTCCTCGGCCAGCATGGTGGTGATGAAGGTCGTCTCAGACTTGGCGAGAGATCGGACAACGGCCGTGTCCTCCTCGATGAGCGGGTAGTAGTAGTCCATGAGCAGCTGGCGGTGGTTCCAGATCTGGTAGTTCTTGAGGTTGGCCAGGGCGACCTGGTTGAGCCATGTGATCTCATCGGGAATGGACAGCTTCAGCACGGAGATGATCTTGAACCGGAACAGCCAGACAGTGTAGTGGGCGGGATTCATGGAAATGACACGCGCGGTGAGGCGCAGACACCGGGGCGAGCACTCGTCGACGGCCATGACGGCGCGGAGGTACGATACGGCTACTCCGACGTCAGTTTTTGTGTGCTAAGCTACAGGAGATTTTTGTTCTTGTTTCATCTTGCTTCCTTTCACGATCTCTGTTCTCGAGAAGGGTCCAGGGCCAAGGCCGACATACCCTCGGCGTAGTCTTCGGGGTAGGCAATCTGGGCGAGAGCACCCTCGGGCTCGTCCTGCGGGATGGGCACTACATCATCCCACTCCGGGTCCTTTGCCAGCGACCCCGTAATCAACCCGTAGAGGTCCCTCTTGAGCGCAGCCATGGTCTGCCTCCGCTTCTTCTCCTCCTCGACGGCCTCGCTCGAGACCTCGTCTGTGCCCTGGCTGTTCTTGACCAGGAACTGGCGGTGCTGGATCTGCAGGGCCGTGAGCCGGGCGTGCTTGAGGGCGCGCTGCTCGAGCTCCTCGGGCGAGTAGGTGCCGATGTCGCGGCCCTGTCGGTCGGCGCCCCAGCTGTAGTTGCGGGGCAGGCGGCGGATGGGGAGGCCCTCCTTGGTGACGTGCTTCCAGAACTCGCGCTCCGTCCGGTTGGAGAGCGGGATCTGGTGGCGGGAGACGGGGAGGATGAGGTGGGTGTGCGTGTACGTCTTCTTCTCGGCGGGGGTCAGGCCGACGAAGCCGACTTCCTGGCGCCGCTTTTCGCACGGGTTGGTCTTGTAGAAGCGCTGCTGGGTGCGCTCGCTGACGGTCTGCGGAGCTGCTGGTCCGGATGCGGCTTTGGAGGAGAGGCTTGGTTAGCATGCGAGGAGGGGAGGGGTTTGAGGAGAGGGTTTGGGCAGTTTTTATGTCCGCAGAACCACAGCAGAGGGACTTGGACAGGGCACGAATGCAATAATTGCAGTGAAGACTCACCCTTGGGCTCGGGATTGGGGGCCTTGGAGCTGCCTTTTGCCTTGGGGGGCATGACTGCAAGATCAAGTTGATTGTGATAGAATGGATGGTGGGGTCAGTTGCCAACGTCTGCTCCGCCGTGTGTCCTAGCTCAGTCCTACACGCATTGTTTTGGTCCCCTGCCCCGCCAAAATGGATCCAAGCAACAGCTCCGATGCCATTGTTCTTCGGTTGGTGTGTTGGGCAAGGAACAGCACAATGGATAAATGAATAATACCTCTAAGATAATATAGGACTAGAGGACATGTTACATTTTGCACCTTGCTAGGAATCTCCGCAGCAAGGCGAAATAGGAGCACATGAAGAATAGGTTGATGCCATCCCAGACGGCGGCCTAGCTTGAATAGTTTCGTGGCTCGGGAATCCCAATCCCATTGTTGTCATTCATTAATCGTAGTCTATCTATGCTTTCCCCCCCTCCGGTGCCCCAGAGATAATCTTCTGTCGTGTACCATGCATATTGCATCTGTACTTGAACCCCTTGCCATCTCGTCAAATTTGGGTATCTTCGCTCCCATCCGTCGTTTCGCGGGCAACTAGTAGTCAAAGATCTCGACAAACTTAAAATCAGAAATCGTGCGTTTTGCGTTTTTCCCAAGCAGATACCAGCTTCTTCTTATTGTTGCTGTTGCCGTCGTCATCTTTGTGGGGCTTGTGGTGTTCGCAGTTGGAACCTGCAGCCTGCCCTACAGGGCGCGAAAGTTTTGCGACATGATCAACCACTTTTTAAGGCCCCTGGGCGCATTTCTAACCATCGACTCCCAGTTTGGAACAAGTACAAACGTCTCATTAAACATGTTTTGTGGCGCATCTCGGCCCTTCCCGTACTGCACCTTGCCCATGATTGTGACAACGATGCTCATCCGACCGCCGTTCTTCTCCACCTTTGTGTTGTCGTACACGTTTTCGGGCGCGCCAAACTGGAACGAGGGGTTCACGACGTGCGCGTCGAAGGATTCGATCTCGTAGTGGACTCCCGGTCCCTGGGCCTCGAGGAGTTGCGAATAGCCTTCCGGGTTCGGGACAACAGCGCCGTTGATGGAGATGTCGGCGGACATGCCATAGCGTTGAGAAGCGTTGACGTAGAATGGTAGAAGCTGAGATCGATTATTGATTGCTTGATAGTAATGGCTGACAAAGGTCTCAGCAGCTGATAGTCATGTCTGTTAGCGACTCTGGTTTGTGGTTGCTGCTTCAACACAACAAGGAGCCATGATGGCGGGGGGGTTTGGGTGGTACCTTCGCTGGAGGCTTTGACTTGTGTCTCGCTATCAGGGAGCGGCATTGTTGGAGCTAATGGGTTTTTATAGAGGTGGAAGTTTATGGATGTTTGCCAAACGCGGCCGACGTGCTTTTAATTATGTCGTTGAGTGGGATGGTTTGGCGCAAACAGGCAGACGGGAGGATGCCTGAAATAACTTTTTGAAGCAAACGAAGCCTATTTCATCAGACAGTTATCGATTAACACAATGCGCACTGTGCAGCATAACCTCCACACCACGCTTATCGGCCCAATTTTTGGAGAGCTCCCACCTTCGCTGTGGTGTGACGCCGCCGACGGGACCATATCCGACTATCCAATTTGCTTTCAAGCTTCGCAACACCATGAGGCTATTCCGGTCACAAGCCCTTCATGGGCTGCGGCAGGCCCAGTCGAGACTGTCACGCCGTCCCAACTGGGCGTGTCCTAGCTGTCAATTGCATCGTGCGCCTGGTGTGCGATGGAGCAGCTCCGACGGCTCAGCAGACAAGCCTTACTATGTTACAACGCCCATCTTCTATGTCAATGCTGGTTAGTACCGGCCATGAATCTCCCGTTATATATGACGACTCACGATTTGCAAAGCCCCGCACATTGGTCATCTTTACACCATGGTTTTAACCGACGTCCTCAAACGATGGCAACAGATCAATGGCAAGCAAGCCTTCCTCTGCACCGGCACTGACGAGCATGGGATGAAGATCCAGCGGGCAGCTGCGAAAGAAGGCATGCCTCCCAAGGAATTCTGCGACAACAACTCCCGCAAGTTTAGGGACCTGGCAGCCGCCGCCGATATCTCTCACGACTTCTTTATTCGAACTACCGACGAGGACCACAAGCGCGTGGTCGAACAATTCTGGCTGCATCTCAAAAACACACCCGTAGAAAGTCTGGGTCTATATAAGGGTACCCATGAGGGCTGGTATTGCGTGAGTGACGAATGTTTCTATGCCGAGGATGAGGTGCAGGCGACGGTTGTCCCACAAACCGGGCGCAAGATCATGGCAAGCATTGAGTCAGGCAATGAGGTTGAATGGATTAAGGAGGAAACATGGTTCTTCCCTCTCTCCAAGTACAAGGAAAAGTTGCTTCGATTTTACGACGAGAACCCTGATTGGATCAAGCCCCAGAATCGTATGAATGAGGTCCGCAACTGGGTTGAGCACCACCTCGAGGATCTCTCAATTACTCGCCCTGCCTCAAGACTGAGCTGGGGCATTCCAGATCCCGAGGACAGTTCCAACACCATTTACGTGTGGGTCGATGCTCTCATTAACTACCTGACCAAGGCAGGCTTCGGTACCAAGTGGCAGCTGGACAGTGCAGACAAGGGCATCTGGCCCGCGGATGTCCAAGTTATCGGCAAGGACATTGTTCGTTTCCACGCTGTTTACTGGCCTGCCATGCTGATGGCTGTCGGTCTCCCTCTTCCTAAGAAGCTTCTAGTCCACAATCACTGGACCATGTCAAACCGCAAAATGTCCAAGTCACTTGGCAACGTTGTAAACCCCTTCTTTGCAGTCCAGCGATGGGATGTTGATCCGCTTCGGTACTTTCTTATGCGAAACGGTAGTTTCCAAAAGGATATGGGCTACTCGAATGAGTTTATCATGGCGGTTTATGAGAAGGAACTACAAGCCAACATTGGAAATCTGTTCCAGCGCATCTCCCGTGTCAAGGCTAACAAGTGGTCAACTCTGGAGGCTGTGAAATGGGCGCGGGAAGGCTTCAATATGGACCAAATTAAGGAGCACCCGCAGGGCTCAACTCATTTGAGCTTACAACCGCTCCTTGATAGCGTACCGGAAGAGTTTCAACGCCAGATGGACGATATCAATCTGAGTGGTGCAATTCGTGAAATATTCCAGCTCCTATCACAGGTGAGTTACAAATGCTTACTGTAATTTCTCAACTTACCATACTTGTATACTGACCTTTACAGACCAACCGCTATATATCGGACACAGAGCCCTGGAACCTCGTCAAGGACAAGAGCCCTGAAGCCCAAATGCTTCTTAACTGGGTCATTTACACTTGTGCCGATGCTCTCCGTATTTCAGGTATTCTGCTACAACCCATCATGCCAGCCAAGTGCGCGCGTTTACTAGACGAACTTGGTGTGAAACCTGAACGCCGGACTGTTGAGTATGCTAGGAAGGGCAAGGATCTGGAGTTTGGCGCTGCATCCCAGATGTCCAAGAGTCGGGCACAGGATCGGGCGAATGCCAAGTGGGAGTCACTGTTCCCGCCGGTTCCAGGCATGGAGTTGTTAGACGAGGAGGCAATTACCGGTGTCAAGGCAGAGTATCGGTCCAAGTCAAAGAATCGTCTCGACAGAGTGTCTGCATCGTTAGGTCAAGACAAGGAGTGAAGATGAGGTGCCAATGCTGAGCGGGGAAATGTATAAATTCTATTGTAGGATTATCCGGAGTAGGATATGTATAACGTGTATGATAATGTCGTAAAAATGAAACTATCTTCCCTTGCTAGGTTTGAACCCGTCGTTAAATGCTGCAGCAGATTTATGTCATGTATGGGAAGCCAGCCAACTCGGTCCCATTCGTGACTGTTAAATTTTTCCCTAATGCGTCAGTTTCTCAACCCACCACAGCACTTGAACCCCCACAGCTTACAGATGCGCCTGAAAAAATGAAGATTAATGAAACAACAGGTTAGTTATAGGCCTCAGATGTTATTAGTGTACATTGCATTGCTCATCAGTCGCAGCAATCGCCACGAGCAAAGTTCTGCTCGTGCCCTATGAAGCCCACCATGTGCGGCAATACCACGCATGGATGCAAGATCCTGTATGCCTCCCCCATATCAATTAGTGGAATCGCCTCAACCCCTGCATCCGAATCCCACTTACACTGAATTTTCACCGTCCGCAGGACATCCAGGAAGCCACGGCGTCGGAGCCCATGACGCTGGACGAAGAGTACGAGAACCAGCAGTCATGGCGCACCTCGTCCGACAAACTCACCTTCATCGTCTGCGCGCCGCCTGCTGCCGCCGCCGACAAGGCTTCCCAGACGGCCGTTCAGCCCAAAGTGGTCGACGCCGACGAGCGGATGCGCGGCGACATCAACTTCTTCCTGTACCCGGATGAGGACGAAGACGAGGACGAGGGCCAGGGCAAGGCCGCCGACCCAGACGGCAAGGAGTGGCTCACCGGCGAGGTCGACATCATGATCGCCTCGACGGCCCACCGCGGGCAGGGCCTCGGCCGGGCCGCCGTGTGCGCGCTGCTGGTGTACCTGCGCAAGCACGTCGCCGGCGTCCTGGGCGAGTACACGGCGGGGCGGCCCGCGGGGCTCAAGGGCCTGATGGTCAAGATCAAGGAGAACAACGCGGGCAGCAGGGCCCTGTTCCAGAAGCTCGGGTTCGTGCAGAAGGGCGAGGTCAACTACTTTGGGGAGGTCCTCCTGGTCATGTCGTGGGAGGAGGTTGAGAGGCGGGACTGGTGGGGGGCTGCCGAGGCGGACTATCGCGAGGTCAAGTATCAGGAGTCGCAGGAGTGAAAGAGTACATAATAGTCTACCAATATTCTTTCAAATCCTATGACAAGTAAATGAATAAACAACTAAAATGTAAGCCAGGAATAAAATAATACGGGTCTGATATGATGTTACATAGCATTAAACCTGTTTAGATTAATTGTCTCTATCTAGTCACTTGTAGGCTTCCTCATTGAGCGTTGTGATATACCGTGTTTTCTACAACCCACTAGGAACAGCTAGAGATTCATACGAAACGAGTTTGCAAATGTAACTGTCATAATCATAAGTCTGTCCTCCATATTCTATCCCCATGGACATGTCCAATGACAAATCCCTCAAGTACAAACGACCGATTTTAGGCATATTTTTTGTCTTCCGTCATTACTGCCCAAAAGAACATTTTCCTCGCTGTAACATGTCCGAAAACCACTTGTATTTTTTCCTGGCCGTGTCCGTGCATCGCTAAAGTCCATTGCGCCATAGAAAGATGCGTAGTCTGATTCACGCAACGAGGGTCGTGCTAATTCTTCTGCGCGAGGCGTTTCTTTCCCAGCCCAATTTTGGCTGCCTCAGTTCCGTCATCGGGATGCGCGGGCTCGTTGAGCCATGGGTGTTCGAGAGCTTCCTTGGCAGTTATCCTCTTTGCCGGGTCATACACGAAGATCTTTTTCAGCAAATCAAGGAATTGCCGAAGAAAGGTGTTGCTAGAAGGAATGATGTCCTGCAAACCAGGGTTAGCCATAACACAGCCACTGAAATTGCCAGTTATGCATACGTCGAGTTGTTTCATGGCCTTGACAAATCTTTGAGACCCGCGTGAAGTATCGCTAGCCGGATAGTTGAGCTTCAGTCGCTTAAAGTATCTGGTGAAGAGCATATTAGTTGGTGCACTCCCGCGCAGCAAAATGGTCTGCACTCACCTCGCCGCTGGGTTCGTCTGGCTTCTTGTGGACGCTCTGTTCACGGCCCTGACCAGGTGTGTATCGATACTAGAGCCAAGAACAACTTCCATAATGGCCAAGTGTTCTAAATCGTCGTGGGTTTGGAATAGAGCATCTCCAGTAAAGAATTCAACAAGTATGCACCCCAAACTCCAAATATCACAGGGAAACGACCAGCCAGTCCCCAGGATAATCTCCGGCGCTCGATAGTGGCGGGTAGACACCACTGTTGAATGGTATTCATCTTGAAAAGTTGCGGATCCAAAGTCAATCAAACGGATTTGGGTATCAAGCAAAACACGCCTTTGTGTAGCACGCTTATTAGCAGTAGTCGACGTGGAGGGTATCTTCCTATTATATGTGAATGTTTGATAAGAATCATCAGAAAGAAGGATATTTTCCGGCTTAAGATCAGTGTGTATCAAATCAAGATCATGTAAGACTGGTGGTGGTGGTGGTGGAATTAGTGTCTCGCGTTTCCCGACAGGCCTGGCCATGACTTACACGCCACGCTAGTAAAGAGTTGTCGAGCAAAGCTCTGTATCTGGCTGTTGGGGAAAGGCGTAAAGCCGTTTCCCTTGAGAAAATCAAAGATGCTTTTCCCGAGAAGTTCGGTCACAATGCATATGTGACCACGATAGTCGAAGCAGTCGGCAAGGTGGATGCACCGGTTTCGATTGCTCGCATCGTTGGCCTTCAATGTGGCCAGGACGCGGAGTTCAATTTTGGAGGCGACCCGATACTTCCTGACGGATCGAATGATCTTAATGGCGACGGCCCTGTTCTGCTTCCGATCACGGGCCTCTACCACCTTGCCAAAGGTGCCTTGTCCGAGCAGGCGAGTAACTCGGTCTGCGGATTGAGTGGTCAGTGAAAAAGAGGCGAGCCGAACGGGGAGTGTCTGAAAGTACATTGTTCAGTGAGGTCCGAGTCAGGGACGACAATGAAGTGGCCGTCGTCGTCGTCGACCTTGAGGTTCTTGTTTTTGTTGGCGGGATGCTATTGCCAGTGGATACCAATTAACACCATGTTACACCGAGGGGGCAGGCTTTCGGGGGTTGCCAATGGAGAGAGATGGAGAAGATGGAGAAGATGGAGGGGACTCACGTCCTGGACGACGGGGACTTTCACCTCGGCCACCTTGCAGGGCGGGAATGGAGGCGGCTTGTAGGAACACCAGGGCTCCTCGACGTCTCTGCGTTTCGCGTCGTTGGCAACAGGCCGGGGAGCTGTGTTTGTGGGTCCGCGACCGTGAGGAGCCTGAGCCTCGTCATGCTGGCTCTTTGAGACTGAGGTCGGCGCTGAAGTGCGCAGCGCCGAATTGGCCCTGTCAGTCGAAAAGGACGAGGCGACGGCTGTGGCGACGGTGTTTTGCGAAGCTGGCTCCTCGGTGCGCTGGCCTGAAACCGTATCATCGCGCTTCCTCTTGCGGGCCGGCTGAGAGCCAGCAGCGCCAGCACCAGTCGCAGCAACAGACTCGCTCGCGGCGGTGGCGCTCGCGGCGTGTGTGAGTTTGCGACTTGTATTCGCCTCGGGCTCCGGCGTGTCCTCAATGATGATGACCTCCTTGGGCACGCCGTTGGAGTAGAAGTCATTCCAATCGGGCTCGCGGGAGCGGCGGCGCTTCCTCAGCGATCCCTCATGCTCATGGGCAGCTGCGACTGCAGACGGAACTGCAGCAGGAGCCGCGGCCGTTGTGCTCGCCATGTCACATCCCCAGGCTTCGCTCCAGGTCGAGGGAAGTTTCTGGACCAAGGGCCGGTGTCTGGTGAAGGGGGAGGTTCGAAGCGGTTGCCCACTACGAGACCAGGTGAAGACATACAGACACAGATACGTCTCTGTATTGTTTCGTGGTTTGTGGCATCCAAGATCAGTCTGGGCGTCTGAGACTCCACCTGGGGCGTGACCTGCAGGGAACAAGGTGGGATGGTTACAGCGCCGCCGTGATTGGCTCCGACCAGCATCGCCAATTAACACGATGGTTGTTCCTGGCCATAGGCTGCACGGCGCCGGCGCAAATCCTTCTGCTCGCTACCGCAGGAATATTTATCAACACAATACATATTAATTAATTAATTACTTAAACAATCCAAATATTATAGTGCTAGGCTCCAGCTCCGAATTTAATGTTGGCTTATTTTATTCCACCTCTCATCCCAAGTTCCAGGAACAGTCCCCCCTAACTCTCCACTGCCGCAGTTCTGTGACAAGTATATGATTGGCGATGCAACGTCTTTTTATGATAGAATAAAATTAAAACGAGAGCAAAAAAAGACAGGAAAAGGTGTAGAATCGGTCGCTGCCTAATGCGGTAAGCTAGCCCTACTGCACTACCTCAATTGCAGCCCAAGAGCTCTTATGCACTCGACGATCAGCCCGATGCCAACAAATACTCCATAAATAACGGGAACAACAAAAGGATCTAGTCAATAGTTTTGCATACATGCCTAACCTAAAGCAAAACAGGGTATAGTATTCGCAAACGTGTACAAAGATCGGGCCAGCTCACTCAAGCCCCGGGTTCCTCGTTCGCCGGCCAGCTTCTTTCACAATATCCAAGGCGCCCTTCAACTTGGAAATCTCATTTTGGAGATCCTTCCTTCGCTTCAGAGTAAACCTGTCCTCGCTTCCTAGTTGTTCCAGATTTCCTTCAGGCAATGCGACAATCATCTCCGGTGTCAACCACCTCAAAGGGCCGTCGTCACTCGCCACAAATTCCTCAATAATAGTGGTCATGCCCCGAATGAAGAATTCGAGTGAAAGCTAGATGAGAAGTTAGTATATAATTCCCTGGGAGTTCAGATTGTGCGTTTCATACCTTGTAATAGCACTTGGCGACGTCGTGGACGTCGTTGACCATGGTCTCCGCGCTGCTCCAGTGTGTGCTCTTAAAGAGCGCAGCCATGGTGTTCTCCTTCTCGGCCACCGACTTCGCAGCTTCGTCGTATCTCAGCTTACGACGCTTCGCAACCTCCTCCGAAAATTCAATATCGTCTGTAATAAGTCGAGCACACTTTGTCTCCCGCTTGCAATGCTTGTAGCATTCCTTCTTCGTCTCTTCGTGCGCCTTGTCGAAGAATTGGCCGATAATCTTGCACAGTTCTTCGCGCACCTTTTTTGTGCCGCCGACCGCCGGGCAAACCTCATCTAGAATAGCTATAATGGAGCCTTGGACTTTGAGCTGGACCTCCTCGAGGAACCTCTCGGCAATATCATACCACTTCTGGACCTGGAGTTGGTACATCTTGTGGTACACGTCTGGATTGATGATTCCGTTGGGCTGGCTGACTTGGAATTTTTGAAGTTGCTCTCCAATCTCTTGGCGAAGTTCCGCCGAGCTTCTTACCTCAGGAATTCCTGCATAGGCTCGGGGCACAACGGGGCGCCCATTTTTAGAAAGAGCATCCAGCCGCGTATAAGGAGCATCCAACTCGTCGTCCTCGAACTTCCACACGGCTCCCTGGCTCCTCATGAAAGCGGCAAATTCCCTCTTCAACTTTTCCACTTGGCTTCGAATCTCCAGCGACTGTTCTTGATAACCAGGGCGGTCCAAGGACTTGTCCGCCCTGTCCTTGAACATCTGAACCAGCCTGACGACATAGAGAGTTTGCGCCGCTAGCGTGTTTCGGGGCTCGCCCATCTTGTCACTTTCGGACCTGCTAGCGGCGAGCTTTTGGTTGAGATTTTGTTCCAGTCTCGGGAAGCATTCCGCAATTTTGAAGTTGAGGACACTTCCCAGATAGCTTTTCAGGGCCGTAGAGCCAAGTCGGTCCTGAGAGATCCGGTTCCATGTAGCCGAACCAAAGAGGGTGCTCTCGGCGCCTGCCAGGTCAAAGTCTTCCGGGTCGCTCTCAAGCTTGTTCCTGACGAAGAACCAATCCCGGGGCCACACCTCAGCGGGGGGCTCACAGCATTCCTTTACAGCCTAAGCCAACGTGTTAGTTTGTGGTTATACCAGTTGGCCTAAGAAAACTCACCAATTTGGCCATGTTAGTGTCCTTTTCGCCCAAGTCGCACTTGGTTAAAACACCAATGGTCTGCTCCTTGTTGGTGACATGGAGATTAATCAGCTTGCTGGGAATATCCTGGTGGCTGAGATCAGTGCCGATGTTTGCCACGCATCTTGCGCAAGTTAGTGTACGAGTTCTCGTGGTTCTTTTCCTGAGTGATGTAGTTATAACTTACACAACAATGTTCTCAGGTTTCTTCATGTATTCGATCAACAAGTTCTCAACCCTCTTCGCATCTCCCGGTTTAACTTTTCGGTCGTTGTGAAAGTGTCCTGGGAGATCGAGAATACCGAAGTAGGATCGATTTGGCCCGCAAAGTTCAATCTTCAGCACCTCTGTTGCAAAATTCTTATCTTGTTGGCCGCTTCCAGTCCTTATTCCCAAAACATCAGATACCTACGTCGTTGTTAGAATCATCCAGGTTATATTAGTCAGGACACTCTACCTCGATCATGATCTTCTCAAACTCCTCCATGGTCAGTTTGTTTCCCTTACGCTCGTAACTCATATAATCTTCCTGCGCGCGCGGAATGCCGGACACTGAAACCTCGGGCCTCTCGATTGTAACGCGGAACTTGTCTTCCTCTCCAACAGATGTGCGTTTCGAGATGACTCGAGTTGGCCAGCGAGTGCAACAAGCTGCATCTGTTGGGAAAGGAATGCCCGTCAAGGTTTGCAAAAGTGAAGACTTTCCGGAGGACTGTCCTCCTACGATGAGAAGCTAGACTTTGTGAGTACGTGCTTTTCGACCGCGCGGGTAAATCATACCTGAGGAATTTCGAGATATTTACTCGCACCCCAAGACTGAAGCTTGTCGATTGCTTCAAACAGGATTTGACTGTGTTCAGTCTCAAATGGGTTTCCCGGCATGACCTTGGGGTCTGGTTCATCATCGTCCAAGGTCTCGAAATAATTACCACTTTCGTCACTCTGTGCCTCATCCTCTTCCACTTCACCAGATGCATTTCTTCTCCTCCTAGAAGGGCTGGGGCTTGTGGACAAGTCATCCACTCCAGAGTCATCATGGTTCGAATGAGTCCTGCCAGCAGGACTGTGAACCCTGACCTTTGGACCAGCCTTCTTAGGAGAGGGTGTGGAGGGAGGAGTGTTGACTGAAAAAGCACCTACGAAAGACATTTTGCATATAAATTGAGTTTTAAATTAAGAATTTGGAAGGAATTGCTTAAAGAAGAGTGATTTGATGAACTGCTGGTATCAATTGAGGGGGGGACGCTTCCTTTATCTACATCTCAATCTACCCTGGTAAATCAATCGAATCTCTCAAAGGAATAGCTCACCACCAAACCATGAGTACACAGCCACTGCGCCCAGCAACCAAGTGTTTCGACTGACTCCAAAGAGATGCATGATAGGGCCACAGGTATGGGTCTGAAACTCAGATAGTTCTCTGGCAAATAAGACTCTTCGACTAAGGGGGTTCCCGTGTACAACTGATTCGATCACCGAGCTCAGATCACAGCCCTCTCGCCCTAAACGGGCTATAGAGGAGGGGCATTGTAACGATGTGTTGGTTGACCCCGGATTGTGCAGAAGGCTGGCGTCGACGTGGGGGCCGGCGCCAAATCCAAAATAACAGCGGAACTGTCGGCCCCAGCGCGAGAGACCAGCATTAGGTCGTCAGGGAGAGATCCCAAAGACGGGCGCCAAAATATTGATCAAGAGAGTAGAATTGGCTAGTAGAGAACAAGTCTGCAGTTGGGGAGCAAAGCACAGAGGTTACTGGAAACAGCGTAATACAAAACAATGTACAGTCGAGTTACAGAGGTTTAGGCAATATTAGTTATCGTAAATTTTATTGGGTTATCCTCAGATAGTATTAAGTGAGATATTTAAGAGATTGTGTCATGTATCTCATCACTCACCTGCAAAGATGCTATTCTCAGCATTTTTGAGGCTGAATGGTAGGGTAGCATCCGTCGCACTCCGACGTCCCGCTTCCCCGGTATGGGGCATGATCTGCAGGAGAAATGATAAGCGAAGGTGCCTGTGGTATGAGAAAGGTATAGCAATTCTTTGTCGGCTATGATGTGATACCTTGTTTTCTGCGGTGGCTGGACGTATTGGTATCACACAGCCGCAGATCTGCGACCTACTTGAGGGGACCAACTCTTTGCCGGGCTTACAGAATGATGGCACATTGTCTCAGCCGTGCAGAAACGGCATACCAGTCCGGTAAGTGAGTCATTGGCCGAGAGTTCACTCGACGATTTAAAATATTGGCTTGTTGGCCCAAATCTGAGGCCATCACGCAACTGTTGCGCAGTTATCTCAACAATAGGCGCCAGCCTCACAAAGGACCTGTTTTGAAACGATTGAGGCCGCATAACCTGGCCTCGTTCTGTTCCGCTGTGCCCCGCGAACACAACCAACAGCACTCCTATTTAGTGCAGGTCAGCTCCCGCCAGAGAGCCAATCAGAGAATGGCACCACCAGTTGAGGCGCTGCTCAAGAACTACGAGTTCGACCCGAGCCGCGTCGAGCGCGTATCGACTCGCCGGTACAAACATCCGCTGGCCATCGTTGAACCCGACTCCTCGTGGCCGCAGATGTTTAACCTGCTCAAGGCGCGTATCGAGTCGGCTCTTGGCCCTACCGTCGTCACCGTCAACCACGTCGGGTCCACCAGCGTTCCCAGTCTGCCCGCCAAGCCCGTCATCGACATCGACCTCGTCGTCAAGGATGTGACTGACGAGGCTTCGTACGTCGGGCCTCTCGAGGCAGCCGGGTTCCATTTCCTGATGCGGGAGCCGGGCTGGCATGAGCACCGCTTCTTCTGCGGCTACGAGCCCGTGGACGCCAACTTACACGTTTGGGGCCCCGAGTGTCCCGAGGTGGAGCGCCACAGGATATTTACAAGCTGGCTGCGGCGCAATGAAGCGGACCGAGAGCTGTATGCGCAGGCGAAGAGGGCGGCAGCCGAGGTGAGCATCCAGGGTGGTGAGACTGTGATGGAGTACAATAAACGCAAAGAGGATGTGATCCGTGAGATTCTAATGCGGGCGTTCAAAGATCTTGGTTATCTACAGTGAAACAGTGATGTAGTGACAGTTGACTTGTGTGTTTCAATTTGAGTCTTCTACCGACTGACTGGGCTGTAATACCCGTGACAAGAATAAACGGAAGACGAGGATCAGGGATATACAATTATATGAAGACTATATAACAAATTTATTACCTTCCAAAACGCAGGCTCTTGGGAGCACGGGCAGTATATAATTAGATGGAACAGGCCTAATTAATGCGGCTACTACCCTTTTTCCACGCTTAAAGAGTCCTCTAACTCGTGTTACATCTTGATTCCTATTGATGTATTAGCTAGATAGCCTTACATTATGACCTTGTAGTTGGGTAGATGAGGAATCGGTATTTTGCTTTAAACTCAAAGGCTGATAAGCCTCAGTTCATAGTAGATCCTATCCGATAACGCGAAGCCCATCGTCCTTCTACATCCAAAGGTCTTAGTGTGGAGAACTGGGTGTGTCTGAAGCGTAGGCTATCAAGTAAACCTGCTCCTCCTAACGTAGTTTACGTATACCTTACAACGCTAATGATTTGGCATAAAGAATCAAAACAAAAAGAAACACGATAGAAGTGCACACACTACATTTCTCTACAATGCCCATACAAAAATGCGGCTCGGAACATATGCTAGTCTATGGTTTGGCTAGTGAGGGGTATCAGTAGTATAGGGTAAGTTACCTGTACACACTGCGATGCCAATTGGACTGGCTCCACCAGGAATCCTCCAATCCGAAGCTTAGCCCAAAATTTCAACATCGTCTTGGACCTCACCACTGTCCGCCATTATAGCCACCCATTCCCGCCCGCAGACCACTTCTCTGCGCGCACAGCCGCCATGAACACAATGTTCCAGTCCATCACGCGCATGGCGCGACCAGTCCTGGCCAAGCCGCTGTCTCAATCCCCCAGGTAGGCCCCTCTCAATGGCGCCACCATGACGGGCGGGCATCATGATGGAATGCTGACCTGACAACTCGCAGGACTTTCACGACTCTCGTACCTCTCCGTCCCTCATTGACTCCCCTAACCGCTGCTATCCGCCGCACCGCTCTGCCTACCACCTTCACTCCTTCCACCGCCGCCTCTGCCGATCTCGTCCCGACGAGCGCCATCTCGGCTCACCCTGCCCTGGGTGACATGCAGATCCGATGCGGTCCGCGAAACACCATGAACAGAGCCACCCGCCTGATCCAGAAGAGGAGACACGGATTCCTTTACCGCATGCGAAGCAGGACGGGCCGCAAGATCCTGCTCCGAAGGCGCATCAAGGGCCGCAAGAGCATTTCGGCTTAGAGCACGTGGGCAACGAGATATGTGTGGACATGCAGGGGGCAATTCGATAAATGGTACCGGGACCTAAATGAGTGTGGGCAAAAAAAGACCTTCCGGCGCTAGGATGGGCGGGATGTGGTGGTGGATGACGGAACGACCATCTTCTGTACGATACAAATGAATGACGGGGACCTCGTTGACAGGTGAAGCCGAGGGATGGCATCATCCCCCGCTCTCCCTGGTGTGATACAACTGTACAAACACGACAATTCAAACCCGCGTGGTTTCTTGCAGAACAAATGAGATTGAGAAGCGTAGCGAATGCATGCTGGACCAGCCCAACCCCATTGGACGGATAGTGCCTCGGACCTGGGAGTGCGGCTACGGGGAATCTTGTCTCGGTGACCAAAAGGGGATCTATCTATGACGGTCTATTTTTTTTTCCGCCTGTCGGCTAAAGCTGCCGTAGAAACTAGCTCCTCGTAGCCTTGCATGGGCTATGATACTTACTATCTTGATTGAGAAATACCCCCGGTTCGAAACTTTGAAGGGAGCCTTCAGCTTAGGCGTCAGGAGATTCCCCGGATAGGGCGGAACCTAGGAAAGTTTTTTGGTTGGCCGGAGCGAATTTAATGCATGCAGATGTGGTCGGAATCTTGCTGCGGGCATAATAAGGCAGCTGGAGATGCTATTGTAAGAAGAATCCAATAGCTAATATTGACTGTGCTATTATCTGGGAGAGCGACTCCATGTAGTTCTGGCAAGGAAGGTTCACTATTCCTTCTGCTTCTAACCATAAATGCTGGGTAATTAATTTTGCTTTTCGGGTGAGACCACTGGCGTTAGCTTGAAAGGTAGATTACATGTCTTCATCGCGTTCTAAACTGGGATCGTTATGTATACCATTGTCCTTTGTTAGTGTTGCAACCTGGCGCTTCTGGTCGGGTTCTACCGATGTCTTCAGGTATGCACGCAGAGACACACAATCATGTCTGTTTTGAAAAAGACGAGGATGTAGTAAAAGAAACAAAAGGAATCTGACATGGCCATACAAAGGACATAAGAGGTGACTGGTTTCATGACACGGGATGTAAGATCAGAGAGCTGCTTATTAAAACATACACAACCACAAGCTTACCACACGAATCTTTAGTATGTCAATAGAAAAATTCTCTAGGATCTCTATCTGGCCTCTCAACGACCGACGTAAGCAACCTCTAGCACCACATGATACCCAACCTCGGAGGACTAGCCAGCCTTCGTTGCTCTCTGCAAGACCATATGAAACAGAAATTTGTGGCATGCCATTTCACTTCAACAACAAGGATAGGAAGCCATAGCAAACGGATAATACAATGAATACATATTAATTAACGCTTATCCGAAGAGAATAACGTCATGTTATACCATCTAATTTTTAGGATATTCTGGTTGCAGGTTGCAGCTTCTATTACGGGTTCCTTTCCACTACTGCATTGACCTGTTTTACAGACCAATCGGCAATAATCCATGTGTTGGGATGGATTTTGTCCTGGTTCGTTGATTTGCAGTAATTGTATGATAGTGGAGCTCATGCCGGAACTGGCCTGTGGTACTGTTGTGGGATGTACGATACTCTTTTGTGCGACAGAAGCGAATTGTGCAACGTAAAGGGACAGCGTGTCTGTGATACGACTTCATGAAGGAATCCTCCTTTAGCGTACAGGGAAAGGTGTTCTGCTTGTTTAAACCAGGGGGTGCATGTGTCTATGTCGCCATCAATTACAATACTGGCCGCCATAGCACCAGGATCAGAGATGGATGTCCGCTGACTAAGAACGTTGATTGGTGGGCATGGAATCTTATGTCCTGAGGGTGCTACTTGAGAGTGGTTGGATACAGTCTCTATTCTATCGGGAAAGGCGTGAGCGAGCATTAGCAGTGGCTCCTTGAGTATACGATGATTATTCAGAAGCGTGGCATGACGCGGGATGGAAGACTGCGTAATACCTGCGGGTTCGGTGCCCGCGCTGCGAACAATTTGCCTGGTTTCCACTAAAAGCCATAACACACTATTAATATGCAATCCCATGCCACAAAACTATGTGGGGAGCGCAGGCCCCCTGTTCTAGAAACCAGCCTATTCCCTGCACCTGTCGCCAATGTGATCAGTGTGTGATGGCTTCGCCTTGATTTATTGGACGCCTGGCCATCCTGCCCTTTCAGCAGAGCCCAACTCCCTCCCACCTGCAAAATGGGTCTGTTCAGTGCTGCCACCACCACCACTACTGCCACCACTACCACCACCACCATCACCGCCATCACACGTACATACATGGCCCCCCCCACACCACAACAGCTTGCGTGCCTGGAACTCGTGCCTGCGCCGATCGATGCTCAGCCCACAGCCAGCCGCATGAAACCCAGAGGATCAAACTCACCTACCTAATCCGACACCTCTTCCGCCGTCCCACCTGACGGCTCGTCGTGTTCCGATGCCGTCTTACTACGCACTCAGTCGTTTTTTTAAAAATCCTCTTCCCCTCTTTTGTGCCTGAGCTGCGCCGTGGTGTTCCTGAACATCACGGCTCATGCAGCCACGGGAGAGTGGCAGGATTCTGGGGGTAGAGGCCGATGTAGGTTGTGGCGCTATCCACGCCTATTCGCCCCGCGGGCATGCACGTTGGGTTGTATCCCAAGGTCTCATATACACATGTAGTAAGACGCCAGCGGGCTTCGAGTTGCGGACCTACTATCTCTGCACGATAGATGAGTTGACGTCGGTCCAAGATGCCGAGTCCGTCGACCGAACCCCGCAAACTCGAGTCCGAAGCCGCTTGATGCTGAGCCTGAATGGCTTCAAGCTGCCGTCTTTTCCCGCCAATGCCTCCTCGTCACTTAGCTTCTTCTTGCGGTGGCATCTCCGGCCGCCGCTCTGTGCCCGCGGCAATGATTCTGTGCCATGTCTGCATGCATTAAATTTGCTCCGGTGAACCCAGCAGCGTAAAAACTAGCTTGTGTTTGCCATGCGTGACGCCAAACTTCAGTTGAGCGGGGTACATCCAGATACAACATGACTTTGTGTGCCTTTGTCCTGGGTATCTATATCCTATCCTGTCTTTCAATTTCAGAGAAGCTGCGTTGTCTTTGCAACGACTAAGCGATTACTCCTAGTCGGCTGCTTAGGACTAGTGCCTCTCTCGCTTATACTGATTAATGTCTGAAAATGTACCATTCACCCACTCTGAACTCAGTTGTTGAGTCGAGCATGGCAGCCCTGCGGACGACTAGGTGCTGGGCCTACACAGCAGCGACTTACGTTATCCGAGAAACCCAGCGAACCCGCCGCCAGGGGACCGTCACGAACTCCAAACTTCCCCCACAAAGCAAGCCCACAAAAAAACAACGACCCGGGCAGTTTGTCTCGACAGGCCAGGGCCCTGGGGAGGCCAGGGGGTGGTGGTGGTACCCTTCCAAACTCACTCGGCCCCGAGGCTCCCAGTGCGGTAAGGAGGACGTCGACGCTCCGTCCTTTTGCCCTTTGCGTTTGGCACCGTCCTCGGCCACAGGCTCAGTTTACGGGCTAGGCCGTCGCTCGAACAGCCTGGGGCAAGGCGCCAAATGACGTCGGCCCCCCGGCAGATGGAGAAAATTCCGGCCCTTGGGCGCTCCGACAAGGGTCCGATGGGTGGTGCACGCGTGCGGTGCGTGATTGATGTGACGGAGGGATCAGAGATGGTTGGCGGGCACTGCGACGCTGGGCGGCAATGCGGTGCGGGCAATTGGGCTGCCTGCTTTGACATGTGCAAATGCCAATGCCAACGCTCATGCGCCACAGCAGCTCAATCGTCACAGCACTCGAAGCCCACGAATCGACTGCCGCAGCCCATACACCCTCCCCTCTCTCCTTCTCCTGTCGTTGCCCCAAAATCCCATCTTGCCATTTCCCTTTAGCGAATTGCCAAGGGGACTAACCCCACCAGTCTATGGAACAAGAGGATCACCTGGGCAAGGGGTGAAATGGCCTCAGGTCGAAGCCCGTTCAAGGGTTTGTTGAGTGATGGGATTTTCTCTGACCGCCGTGGAACCATTTTCGTGGACCTCTCTCTTCCATTGCTCAACAGCCGTAGCTCCCCTGTCACACTGGTGACAAAATTCAGGGCCCGGTCCCGTCACCACAGCGTCTATGTGACGGCAATCTTCTTTTTTTGTCACTCGCGTGCCGGCTTAATCCCAAACGCTGGTGCACGTCCCTCCATTGAAGTTGAACAACCAGGCCCCCTCACGTGGAACCCCCGGAACGACTACAAAGCATTATGGACACGGCATGAAATTCATCTAGCTGGAAAAGTAAGGAAAGAAGGAAGTAAAAGAAAAAAAAAAGGACCTAATTAACACATCACTGCCTGATACGATCTAGTCTTGACCTCGTTTAAACCAAGCTGACATCCTATTGATATCTCAGTGACAGACATTGTCATCGACATGCCCCGGCTCTGCCGCGCAGCGTTTTACTCGCCCCAGTCTGTGCCCATCCTTCCCGTCGGCGCTCGTCAGGAAGATCGCCAAGCAAACCCTCCTCAACCCCCTCCCTTGATTTTTCCCCTTTAGGGAACTCAGCCGGAACTGAACACTCCCCCCCCTGCTGGCTCCCAGTCCCTAAACCTTACCCAGTGCCCTTAGCCGCCGTCCATTTCACTTTTACCTGCCAAATCAACACCCAGCATCTTTGCCTGACTCTGTGAGGGAGGGGGAAAAAAGGGACCTAGCTTGCGTCGAGAGGACTCCCCACGCGGCATCGTGCTATGCTGGATGGTTGCTTCCCGGTGATGACCAGGTTCCCATGTGGTTAGGCGGATCAGGATGGATGCCACACGGCATGGAGGATGGATACGAGCTGCGGGTGGAGAGGATATGCCAAGGAGCAAGACGAAAATCCATATAAGCCATTGTGTCTCCCTTGAAGGTTCCGGGAATAGTCCAGAGAGCCATCCAGCATCATCCCTACGCCTCTTCTCTTACAGGCAGGACCCAAGCCTCTCGTTGTCTGGGCTGGTATATACATACCCGACATCCTTTGTTCTGTGTATATCTTGTTGTTGCTAGTTGTAAACCGCCAACATGCTTGTTCTTCCCTTCCTCTCCATGGTCGGCCTGACCACTGCCGCTTCCATCGGAAACTATATCCGTGCTCTCCAGGATAGAGGTGTGTTCCTGTTCTCCTAGCCGGCATTATCCCATTGAAAAAGGACACGCCGAACTGACAAAGAATCTCTCCCTCGTAGATGTGACCGTGACAACCCAGAACCTGGACAACTTCAAGTTCTATGTTCAGCATGCTGGTGCTGCCTACTGCAACTATGCCACTGCCGTTGGCTCAGCAGTCACTTGCTCCGGATACTGCGCCACTGTTGAGAGCAACGGCGCCACTGTCCTAGCAACCTTTGGGTAATGAACACCCCAAGTCTGTTCTTTAAAAAAACCATGAATCTATACTGACCCTCAATAGTGGTGAGACTACCGGTATTGCTGGTTACGTCTCCAAGGACTCCACTCGCAAGGAGATTGTCATCTCCGTTCGAGGCAGCTCCAACGTCCGCAACTGGATCACCAACCTGGACTTTGGTTTCAAGGACTGCGACCTTGTGTCCGACTGCAAGACCCACTCAGGTTTCCAGGAGGCATGGGACGAGATCTCCTCCGCCGTCAAGACGGCCGTGACCGCGGCCCAGAGCGCCAACTCGGGCTACACTGTTGTCGCAACCGGTCACTCGCTGGGAGCCGCCGTCGCACTGCTTGCCGCCGCGTACCTGCGTGCCGATGGCATCGCCGTTGACCTCTACTCTTACGGCTCACCCCGTGCAGGCAACGACGCCTTTGCCAACTTTGTGACGAGCCAGACTGGCGGCGAGTACCGCGTCACTCACTTGGACGACCCCGTGCCCCGTCTGCCTCCCATCATCTTTGGCTACCGACACACCTCCCCTGAGTACTGGCTGTCCACTGGAACGGCCACCACTACCGACTATTCCGTGTCCCAGATCAAGGTGTGTGAGGGCATCGCCAACATCAACTGCAACGCTGGTACCCTTGGCCTCGACATTGAGGCACACGGTAACTATTTCCAGGACGTTTCGGGCTGCTCCACCGATAGCTTCTCATGGAAGCGCCTCACCGACGCAGAGCTCGAGGCCAAGGTCAACGCCTGGGCCAAGCAGGATGTGGAATACGTCGCCAACATGACGTCGTCTTGAAAGGGTTGACTGCAGCGGGGAACCAGTCGATGTTGGTATTTGGAGGCTCTTTTCTTTTCTCGTTTAGTTACACTGTATTGGAAGCGTCATGTTTGCATGTCAAAAGGATATAAATAATTGAACGATTAACGTACAGATACGGGTTACCATGAGAGGGCCAAGAAATCTATATCAGAATACCTACGTTGCTGCATGAGGCTCCTTGAACCAGTGTACAATCAGCAACAAATGATGTTGGTACAACCACAAAGCCGAAACGCCATCCCTTCTTCATGACAAGAGCCAAATTGAAAAAAAAAAAAAAAATTCAAAAGAAATCAGAGGTCATCACCATCTGTTATCATGCCTTGGGCGTTAGGGACGCCGACCAAGATAACACCACGTGGTACGCGAACTTGTTTGACCTTCATGCAACCAAACACATTTACCTCTCGGATATTAGGACACGACCGGAAGATGCTACCGAGGATAAAATCTGTCACCTCTTCACAAAAAGAAATCTCCAACTCCCGTAGCTCGGGATAGGTGGCCTTGTCGTTGAAAACAGTTTCAAATGCCTCACGTGAGATGTGTCTGCAGGCATGAACATTGAGGTACCGTAGCTTCTGTCCAGAGTGGGCCATTAATGCCTTGAATCCCTCGCTGCACAGACCTATATCTTGAGGGTTTTCACGAGGCTTGGTTGAATCAAGCTGGCGACATTTCTGAAAGTCGATAAAATGCAGGGGTGAGTTGGCCCAGTCGCTGAACAGTGCGACAAAGCCAGCATCCGTCATGTACTCGCTGTCGGTAATTCGAAGCTTGGTTAAAGAGCGGCAGTGCTCGTTGATTGCTTTCAAAACTGTATCATCAAGATCAGGTACTATTTTGAGTGAAAAGGTCTGAAGCTTTTGACCAATCTGAGAAAGTGTGTGAATGTAGGCGGCATTAGTCGTCTTATTTTGCAGTTGAAGCCCAAGGTGCTCAAGGCTGGATATCTCAGCGACGGACTTGACGCCCTGATCCGTGACCTTTTGATTATTCTCAATCTTCAATCGTGTAAGACTCGGACAGTGCTCTCTAAGCATTGTCACGCTTTCGTCACCGAAATGGTTATCCGTGTAGTAAACCTGGAGACCCTTCAAGCTTTGTCCTTTGGCAGTGAGGAATTCATGCCACTTCTCCTCGCTGAGAAGGTTTGCACCATGAAGATAAAATGACTCAAGTGCGATGGTGCGGGTCAACAGGTAGTCCATCACCTCATCCTTGAACTGGATACCACAGCGGATTTTCAAGTGGCGTAGGTTTGGCGAAACTTGGAAAATGCTGATATAGTCTTGATCGCTGAGCTTTGCGCCGTCGTAAATGCTAAGTGTCTCTGTAGTTGGTTGTGCGAATAGGGGAAGTGTATCCGGTTTCAAGAGGCGGCGCTTGGAAAACATTCGGGCGATCTTGTCGATTAGGTGGTCAGGCAAATCACCCAGACTGTCGGCCAAGTCCACGTTTTTGGCCAATGTCTGGACACAGAGCGTTGCCAAGCTTTTGGTACCAACATCTCCGTCAAGAATCCTGCTTTGGATAGCCCTTCGCCTGCCAACGCCGCCTGCGCCGGGCTGTTTTCGTGGCTTCTTCTTTGGCTGACCTTGTTGTTGCTCCTTGGCCACTTTCCGTCCACATGGGGCGCAGAGTAAGCCACCGTCGGGCCCAGCAACAGAATATGGAGTGACCGTGAAGCGCTTGAAACAAATAGCACAGTTTTCCATTTGACCTGGGAGCGGGGCGCCTCGTTCCTCGAAAATTGCACGGGCAATGTCATCGTCGTCATCATCATCATTGGCCTGCTTCTTGCGTTTCTTGAACGATTTGCTCGCTTTGATCTTCTCCAAGGCCTTTTGCTTAGTTTTCTCAGTTTTTGATTGCTGCTCAGCCTCGTCCTCGTCAACATCATCTAGTTGCACTGAAGTGCTAGATTCGGCCACAGCCGCGAGAGACTCCGCGACAGCGGCCTCATTGCCGTCTCGCTGTCGGGTGGCGGCCCCACGACGGCGTGCTTCGGCCTCTTCTCGGATTCGTGTTGCCGAGATATTGTGAGACTATTGGTTAGGCTTAGCATTTTCATCAGGCCATGGAAGTGGTTAAACTTACGGCCAGGAAATCCGTTAATGCCGATTGTCTGGGGGTAGTTGGGTTAGTGGGCCAGACTTGGACGTGAGGAATGGAAAATATACATACGGTCCATAGACGGCGCGCGTTGTTCTCTGATTTTGAGGCACAACAGGACTTCCATCCTGGTCAGTGTTTTCCTGTGGAGGCTGAGCCTGGTTTTGGCTCTGGCGTTGGCTTCGGCGAGCCCTGAAGGAATAAGTTAGCTACCGTTGTATGGAGGCGTAGAGGGAGGGGACAAGAAGCTACATGATGGTGCAATCTTGAAGGAGCGATGCGTTTGAGGATGAAAACGAAGGGAAACGTCACATCAATCTCCCTTGAACGGGGCAGCGACCATTGAAAAATTTATGCAAAGAGTGAACAAGACCAGTTGGTTAGCTGGAACAGGGAGAGGCAGGTGGCGTTGTTCTCCTGTTCAGGGTCGATCACAGCGCGCAAAGCAAACAGATATGGAATTGGCACGGTACTGACTAAAGCTAATGCACTTGGCAGGCAGCCATCGGGAAATCACGCACTGTGGAACGGCCTGGAGTTCAACGCAAATTTGCTGGTGATTAGTGATAATGTACAGTGCATTTTTAAGCCACGTGACTTCGCGTAGAGGGGCAACGCGGACCATAGCACTGTCCGAGACACTGTGGACTTGTGAATTTGGCGCCAGCTCCTAACTCCCCAAAAAAGAGCCCAGTGGCAACTTTTCATCCTCACCCTTCTCTCTATTCTATTCCCGCCGCCGGAGCTGGGTTTTCATCTCATTCATGGTGAAAATCCTGTCGCATTTGTCTGATTTCCAGCTCTTTTGTGCGTGAGGCGCTGCTGGACTCTCAACCTCCTGGCTGTCCATTGTCCCACTCCTTGACGTCGGACAGTGGAGTACCTGAACAGCATCGACTTGGCCTGCATCTCACCTCAGCTCTTGCTTGCATCGTTGTGGGAACTTCGGTTTCCTTGGTTCTCCTATTGTTTCTGACGAAATTTAAGAGGATTGTACCTAATACCCGACGCCCTTCTTTCACCACCACATTCAGCCAACTAGCAATTACAACCAGACCAAACTCGGGCATTGAACACATACTTGCCCCAGACTACCGTTGCCATGCCTCGAGGTCGCCCCTCCCTTCGGGGATCTGCAACCCCCTCCTCTATTGCTGGTGAGTAGCTACCTTCAATTATATTGTTAATTACTAATTATTTAGATTCCCGGGATGCTTCTGCTGCTGGAACTGGTCGATTGACTCGATCAGCGTCAAATAAGAACCTCTCGGCCTCTGCTGCCGGGGATTCGGAAGCCACCGAAAGCCCTGCGCCTGGAGCCAAACGAAGAGGGCGTCCTCGAAAGAACCCTGTGGTGATGGATGAATCTCCTGCACCCACTGTCGGTCCTGCTAAACGAGGTCGCGGGAGACCAAGCAGAGCTTCTGCACTTGGTAGCCAGGCCGTCTCTGCCGTATCAACCCCGACAGAGGGTACATCGGATAGTGAAATCTCCACGCCTGCTACGAGCATGGTGCCCACCCCCGCTGTTACCGAAGTCAACAAGTCCTCTTCGTCTTTTGAGGTACAACTTCCCGGGTCGTCTTCCCGGAATGGCCCGGACCGGGAACGACAACTTCGAAATAGTATCTACTCTATGAAGTCCGCTCCTAAGGGAAAGAGGTCTGAGATTGTTGACTCGGAAGATGAGGATGAGTTTTCAGATACTTCCCCAGACGCAAATATTGCTCGTCGTCTTCAGGAAGCAGAGTTTGCAAAGGCGGACCAAACTGTCAATGCAAAGTTGCCTGTCCGTAGAAGCACACGCGCATCATTGGCATCAGTTCCATCCCCCGCACCTACCAAAGCTCCAGTCACCAAGCGCAATCGAGCCTCAACTAACACTATAGCCGATGCTGGGCGACTGTCAAAGAAGGCCAAAACCATTCCGGACCCTGACCAGCAGCCGGATTCTGACATCAACATGGACGCAGAAATAGCTGCCGCAGTTGGGTTGGAAGATGATGAGGATTTCGACTCCGAAGCTGATGCCTCATTTACCGATGGAGATGACGCCAGCGCAGCTGAAGACGATGCGGTATCTAGTGAAGAAGATGTACCAATGGCAAAGGCACGAGGCAGAGCCAGACGATCTTCCCCAAATGTGGGTGCGATTCGGGCTCGAGCTGCCCTTCGAGCTGCCAATCGAGCTGCCAATCGAGCTGCCAATCGAGCTGCCAATCGAGCTTCTTCTACCCGTCGTACTCTTGGAGCTGCCTCGGATCCAGATTCGCTGGAATATTCCGATTCAAATGAAGGTCATCATCAAATCAATCTTGATGACAGTACAGACTTTTCATCCGTCGCGAATGGCGTTAGTAGTGCAGACAATAGTGGCGACGAAGCTACTGCAGATGCCGAGTTGCGAAGGATTGCTCGCACGCGGCGTGCCTTTAGACGACCCGAGAATAAATCGCGCCTTAGAAAGGAGCGTGATCGTCTTGAAGCCAACCATCCGGAAATCAAGACCATGTGGCAAGACTTGGAGAACATGCCGGTCCTCAAAGCTGGCCGAGCTGCCCAGCCTCAGACAATCTCTCGACAACTGAAACCCTTTCAACTTGAAGGTCTCGCCTGGATGATGGCTATGGAGCAGACTGAATGGAAGGGAGGCTTGCTCGGAGATGAAATGGGTCTAGGCAAGACGATCCAGGCCGTTTCGCTCATCATGTCGGATTACCCTGCCAAACAGCCTTCTCTTGTGCTTGTGCCACCTGTCGCCTTGATGCAGTGGCAACAAGAAATCAAATCTTACACGGACGGGACTTTGAAAACATTTGTTTTCCATGGCACGAACCAAAAGACAAAAACCATGACTGCCAGGGATCTAAAGAAATACGACGTTATCATGATGTCGTATAACAGTCTGGAGTCCATTTACCGCAAGCAGGAAAAGGGTTTCAAACGCAAAGACGGTATTTACAAAGAGAAGAGTGTCATACACTCTATCGAATTCCACCGCGTTATTCTTGACGAGGCTCACTGTATCAAGACCCGAACCACAATGACCGCCAAGGCATGCTTTGCCCTCAAGACCAGCTTCCGGTGGTGTTTGACCGGAACCCCTCTTCAGAATCGAATTGGAGAATTCTTTTCATTGATTCGATTCCTCAACATCCGTCCCTTTGCATCCTACCTATGCAAGCAATGTCCCTGTTCTACGCTAGAATGGACGATGGACGAAGACAGCCGCTGCAGCCACTGTAACCATGCAGGAATGCAGCACGTCTCTGTATTCAACCAGGAACTTCTCAATCCCATTCAGAAGTTTGGCAACATGGGTCCTGGAAGGGAGGCTTTCAGAAAGCTTCGGCTAATGACTGAGCGAATTATGTTGCGACGTCTCAAGAAGGATCACACCAATTCCATGGAATTGCCCGTGAAAGAGATTTACGTTGACCGGCAATTCTTTGGAGAAGAGGAGAACGACTTCGCAAACAGCATCATGACGAATGGCAAGCGCAATTTTGACACTTACGTTGCTCAGGGTGTTCTGCTAAACAACTACGCAAACATTTTCGGCCTGATCATGCAGATGCGACAGGTTGCCGACCACCCGGATTTGATCCTGAAGAAAAATGCCGAGGGTGGCCAGAATATTCTGGTGTGTGGTATTTGCGACGAACCCGCCGAGGACACGGTCCGGAGCCGATGCAAGCACGACTTTTGCAGAGCCTGTGTCAGTAGCTATGTCCGCTCTACATCTGAGCCTGATTGCCCACGCTGCCATATTCCCTTGTCCATTGATCTCGAACAGCCCGAGATTGAACAGGAGGAAGGCATGGTTAAGAAGAATTCCATCATTAACCGAATCAAGATGGAGAATTGGACTTCATCATCAAAGATAGAGTTGCTTGTGCATGAACTCCATAAGCTCCGCTCTGATAATGCCTCTCACAAGTCCATTATCTTTTCTCAGTTTACAACTATGCTTCAATTGATTGAGTGGCGGCTTCGTCGGGCTGGCATCACCACTGTGATGCTCGACGGTAGCATGACACCTGCTCAACGACAAGCCTCAATCGACCACTTCATGAGCAACGTCGATGTAGAATGCTTTTTGGTGTCTCTGAAGGCCGGCGGTGTGGCTCTCAATCTTACCGAAGCCTCCCGGGTCTTCATTGTCGACCCGTAAGTGTTCCCAAGAACCCCCAATCTTTGATCTTTGCTAACTTGAATATAGCTGGTGGAACCCAGCAGCCGAGTGGCAATCTGCCGACCGATGCCACCGTATCGGGCAAACACGCCCGTGTACAATCACCCGACTTTGTATCGAGGACTCCGTCGAGAGCCGCATGGTTTTGATTCAGGAAAAAAAGACGAGCATGATTCACTCAACTGTCAATGCCGACGACAAAGCGATGGAGTCGTTGAGCCCCGAGGACATGCAGTTTCTTTTCCGTGGTTCCTAAAACACTGGGTTTTGTGAATGGATGCGCATCGCTTTTCATGTATGTTTTAATAGTGCAACTGCTCCAGGTACTCAGGTGTTCTTGGAGTATTAGACTTTGTTCTTGCAACACTTTCAGAGCATATGCTCTGCTAGGTAGTATAGTGTTTCGGCTGAAGATTAAAAGGAACGGCGAGGAGTATGTAAGGCGTATAGGAATTTGGGGCTTGCTCTGACTGAGGTGTCAGGTAGCCCAGTACATCAAAGACGGGACGGGATAGGACACCTTTCCCCTATGAAAGGCGTTATTTTATTATATTGTACGTGTTAGTCGTATAGACAGAAAGAAACGTTATCGATGCATTGAGAACCGGTTGGACACGACATGTGCAAGGCTGTGTGTTATGCAACCATCGAGCACTACATGGAGTGAATTTTGATACGATTTTGAACAGGGAATGTTGTGAGCAAGCTCATTAAAATGCCTGAGACGAAATCTATTTCTATTCTCGCATCTATTCTGGAAATCTGGACAGGCTGGAAGATCATGAATACTGTATTTCCAGGGCACTCATGAAATCAGAGCATGCGTATCTATATTAGCTACGCTGTCCAAGAAAAAAAACATGTTCTATCAAATTCGATCTCACGAGGAGAAAGTAACCAACGAAAGTAACATTGTCAAAGCGTGGTAGAAAACCCCCTCCTTTTTTTGTTTTAAAAAAAAAGAAGAGTCTTTACACTTTGAATGATGGGACCTGGTTTCCCGAGACGACAAATATCCAAGCTGAAGCACACTCAGAGACCCATCAGAACCTTGGCACCGGGCTCGCTGCAGACGTAGATGACGTCGTGAGCGTTGGAGAAGCCATTGAACTGAGTAGCAGAGCACTTGGTGTAAGCGCCCATCTCCTCAAAGTACAGCCAGTCACCCACATCGAGAACGGGCTCGAAACGGGTGCTCTCGGTGATGCGGTCGATTCCATCGCAGGTAGGACCCCAGATAGAGTACTCGGCGCCCTCGCCAGAAGGAGTGGCGTAGGCAGCAGGGGTGTCGTAGAGAGTCTTGCCACCAGCGCGAAGGATCTTGGCAATGGGAGTCTGATGGTCAAACATGATGTTGGAAAAGTTACCGTAGACACCGTCGTTGACGTAGACCATGTAGCCCTTGCCATCGAGGGTGGGGTCCTCAACGGTGCGACGGGCAATGATGTTGCAGGCAATAGTGAAAGCTGTAGCAACATAGTAGCGGCCGGGCTCAGCGATGATCTCGACGTTGCTGTGGACGGGGAAGAACTCGTCCAGGGCCTCGCTGAGAATGGCAGCCATCTTCTCAAAGGTGTCACCAGAGAAGCCACCGCCGACGTCCAGAGTGCGCATATCGAAGCCGAGCTCGTGTCCCTTCTGGAAGACGGTGTGGGCGTCACGAACAGCCTTGAAGTAGGCCAGGGGGTCCGAGGCGCCGGAGCCGACGTGGAAGCTGACGCCGACGACGTTGAGACCGAGTTCCTTGGCGAGAACAAGGAGGCTCTCGGTGGTGTCCATGGCAGCGCCAAACTTCATGCTGAATCGGCACAGGCTTTCGCTGTCGTCGGTCATGATACGAAGGAAGAGCTCAGCTCCGGGGTAAAGCTTGGCGATCTTGTAGAGCTCGTCGGCATTGTCAAATGTCATCTTCTTGACGCCCGCAGTCTTGACAAATCGGACGTACGAGTTGGTCTTGCAGGGCTGAGCATAGATGATGCGGTCGGGGCTGAGGCCCATGCCTAGGACCTGTTCGATCTCGGTCTTGGAAGCGCAATCGAAGCCAGTTCCAAGCTCGGCGAGGAGCTTAATAACCTGGGGGTCGGGGTTGCACTTGACGGCTGAAGCGGGGTGTTAATTAAAGTAGGCCACTTGGGAGAGAACAGAGTAAACATACCATAAAAGGGACGAACACGAGGCAGGTTCATCTTCCAGCGAAGGTGCTGGCGGTAGACCTCGCCAAGGTCAGCGACGAAGAAGGTGTCTTCCTCGCCGGGCTCGCACAACTCATGGTCGATAGCCTGGACACGCTCGTGAAGGGCTTCGCCAATAAGCTGTTTGGGATTAATCACTCCATTGTGCTGAAGAAGGCCCAAGTTGGGTTTCTTCAATTTGTGTGGGTGATTGACATTGTCGATGTAGGTGTCGAGGACAGCCGTTGCCATAACCATATCCCAAGAGTTGCAGGGGGGTGCGACTAGGGATAGACTGAGGGGACGAATTGAGAGGGACGAGAAACGTCAAGAGGCTGATTCCTCGTGTAAGACGTTTGTGGAAAAGTGGTTTGTGAGAAGCTTAACGGGTCAAGTCAAGCTGGTGTTAGGGCGGTCGGGAGCGGTAGCAGACTGATCCCTCAATGGACTGGCGAGGCTTCCTCGACTCTTCCTCGGTAAGAGGAAGAACCTCGTAGATCCTCCTATGCGGCAGCTGGTGGTCGTCGAGAATCGACGGGGGAGTGTTGTTTCGATCGAGGTCGTGCAAGAGGGCGAGGAGAGCGAGCTTAGGCGAAGGCGACTTCAGCAGCGGGAGGGGGGATGGCGTTGATGATGTGAGAAGTCTTTCGAAGACTGAAATCTTTGTCACTGACGAAGCTCACGGCCGGGGGAGCCGTGGTGAAGGTGGTGCCTTTGAAAAGACCAAAGGCAAGTCAAGGGGTTGGTTGGGAGCAGAGACGTGTGCGCGCTCTGCTGTTGCGGGCTGCTTGTGTGCGAATTTGCTGTGCGGTTGACGCGCGGACGCTGGGAGACGAGGTGGGTGTGGTTAGTTGAGAGAAAAGACGGCGAGGGAGGACGGGCTTTTATATGAAAATGGTGCCAATTGACCGGGGCGATGCAGGTCAAAGGCGGTGCAGTGCTTGCATTTGGGGTTTTGGCAGCCAAAAAGTGGAGGTGAGCACTGGTTAGGTGACAGGACGCCATGGTGGGTGGGTGTGGGCACTGAGATTTTCAGTGTGTGACGTTGAGGGGCAAGAGGGG
>NAGG01000363.1:0-24500 GCA_003031705.1 Calonectria naviculata
ATCCCAGGCTAACAAGCTTCGCACTGTACAGAGGAAAGAGGGTCGTGGTGGATGTGTATGATCAATTGTCTGATTAAGAGGCGCGGGCAGAATGGTGCTCGTGGCCTGGGATGCCATGAGGTTTGGCCCATGCATGGTGAGGCTAGTTAGCTCGATAACAGCTATGAAAATCACAATTAACTCGCCCCTCCTCCATATTGTCCGTCCGCGGCCGAGTATGGCATGGCACGAGCTCGCACAACCCAGAAACTCTCCCATCACAATCTCCCACACGCCGTCCGCTCGGCGTGCCAGTCGAGACTCGTCATCGTGCTGCTCTGCTTCCTTCCCCATCGGGTCGTAGCGCAGAGGGCACGCCCCCGTTCTGTGCCACGCAAGGTTCCACGATCCCAGTTGACTTGCTTGCAGCCGCCCAATCACGCAGACACGGCGCCGCAAAAGGGCAATTTCCTGGAGCTTGCCAGGGTTGCGTGGGTTGAGTGTCGGCTTTGTTATGGGGACATTGTGGCGGCAGGCGACGGGTGGCTTGTCCATTTGCGGGTTGGCGAAATGACGAACAGCGGAAGGGTGTCGACGGCGCCGTTTCTACCCCCAGATTTACCAGGGTCCTATGTGCGAAAATTTACTTGGCATCGGAGCCATTGACACACGGACACGCGAAACCGAAACTCAGAGAGCAGATGTAGTAAAAAAGACTGTCATTCATTCACTCTAATAACTAAACGCCAGGTTTTTTGCAATAAGAAATTGTAAAAGCGATTGTCCGCGTTGCATCCAGGCAACCAACCCATGGCCAGCCAACATCAATTGACACATGCCACACATGAATTGCCCTAATACAATTAGAAGATTAGGTACACAAAAATCGTTGCCATCAATGCTGTAGTATTCAAATGTCTAGAAACTCGATACATGACAACTAGACATCGATGCCCGTCATGAAATGCCGTAACCTGCAGGCTTCAACCTATCTAGTCGAAATAGAAAATTATTTAAGCAAGGACAAGGGCAGCAAGACCGGCGGCAGCGGCGAAGAAGGCAGAGCCAGCAACGGTACCAGCAGCACCAGTGACCTGGGGAGGAGTGGAGGCAGTGGGAGTGGAGGCAGGGACACTGATATGCAGTTAGTTTGGTGTTCTCTTGATAGAAGCGTGTGGGAAGTTACTCACGTGTTGTTGTTGCCGCTGTTGTTACCGCCGCCAACGGGGGTGTTGACGGGAGGAGGGACGGCAGCAGTGTTGGTGGCGCAGGGGATCTGGATGGTAGAGTACTCAACCGAGGTGTAGACGGTGGTGTAGCTCTTGGTGATGGCAGTGACGGAAGAAGAGGGAACGCACTGAGCAGCGGAGGGGGTGGTGGGAGGCTGGGGGATAACGTAGGAAGAGGGCTTGACGGGGCTGTTGTTGCCACCACCGTAGGTGCCGTTGGAGGGAACGCTGGGGGTGTGGACAGGGACAACGGGGACAACAGAAGAGGGCTTGCCGGGGCTGTTGTTGCCACCAGTCTTGCTGGGGACCTGGGTCTCAGTGACGGGGCAGACGGTGGTGGAAACAGCAATGGTCTCGGTAGAGACAACAGTGCTGCGGGCAGGGCAGTTGGTCACCTCAGCACCGCAAGAGGTGACGGTGTGGACCTTGGTAGAGTAGATGGTGCTGGTGGTGTAGGGAACCTCGCTGGTCACGGGGGTCTCGGTGACGGGGGAAGCGGGGGAGGTGGTCTCAGCAGGAACAGAGACGGCGGGAGTAGCGCTGTGGCTGCGGGCAGGGCAGTTGGTGACCTCAGGGCCGCAAGAGGTGATGGTAACCATCTTGGTCTCGAAGTCGGTGGAAACCTCAACGGGAGGGACATAGGCGGCCATGGCACCGGAGGCCAGGATGGTAGCGGCAGCAACGTTGAAACGCATTTTGAATGGTTGAAGGGGGTTTAAGGTGTTGGTTGAGAAAGAATGGCTAAGCAAAAGAGCTTAAGGAGATTTGTTGTTTGATTCTGAAAGAATGGACGACCGAAGTCAAGAGGCAGTTGAGAAGCAAGCAGCTTAAGATTGTCTGGTAGGCTGGTGAGGAAGGGAAAGAGAAAGATGATGGTATGGAGGATGTCGCATTTTAATAGCCATGTCGGTCGCCTACAAGACCTCTCGAAAGAAATTACGTACCTCAACTCCTAGATCCAGGGGCCTGGTGAAGGTTGGGATGAGCGATAGGAGTGTGACCCTAGCAAATGACTTGGACAAGCATTGCAAGTTGGGACGGCCGAGCCATGTCGCGGGTGGACCATGATGGAGGGTGGAGAATCATGGACCGCTCCAAAGGCCGCTTCTAGGATCAACATGGTACCTGAACCACGGGCCATGGATCATGGACAGAAGCAAGGGTGGGATGTGCCGCCGTTGGTGGTCCGCCGCCCGATGAAGAACCAGGACCCAGATTCCCAAAAGGCCCCAGCAGCAAGTTGACAGCGTTCCTCAGCTGCCATTGGGTGTGGCTTGCCAGCGCCTGTCTGACGCCGGCGTCCTCTTTAGTCAGGGCAGCCGAGGGGTTCCCTCGTGGGAGGCGTCCAGAGGCAAAGAAACAGCATCTGTGGTGCTTTGTGGGTGTGTGTGGGTGTTGCGGGTGGGCGCTTGTGGAACATGCAGTGGACCATTCATGTGCTGTGCCTTGGGGCTCTCTTCATCTCGGTCGTCCAAAGTGGCTCAACCGTCGTCCGCATTGGCGATCTGCCAGAGGCGCCAATGGTCAGGGCGGCTTGGTGATGGACAGGGGGCGCCAATCTCGGGGGCTTGACTTTGAAAACCGTCAGCGGCCTGGCCGACTCGGCATGGCTTTTCTGGTCAAGCCAACATCAAAAATCAATGACACGGGGAGTATCGTAAAGCCCAGTGCCCGGTGGAAGGGGGCCTGCAAGAGGTCCCGCTGGGTCCGACTCCATCATGCTCTTTGCCGCGGTGCCTGGGTTCCCTCCGGCTAACTCATGCGCTGTTGTAGTCGCTGCAGCTGCTAAACAGAGCATGCTGTTGCGCAACGATCCACCGATCGGAGGGCTGTGCATGTTGATCACAGAGCACAGAAGCGCTCGGAGCCGGCGTAGCAGCGTTGCCAGCGTCAATCTTTTCCGATTGGGCACTGACCTTGGCTCTGGGTGGTCCCCTGTGGCCCCGTCACCCTCCTGCCATCTGAAGTCGCTTGTCCCTGGGGGGGCAATTTTGTGCAAGTGCGCACGTGTACATTGCAAATTGCACAATTTCTCCAGGTACCTCTCCTCCCACTCACGAGTATGGTACATCCCTCCTCGTCTCGACTCGCCCAACCACTACTGCCTCCGCCGGCAGCCACAGGGTGGCTTTCCATGGTTCGAGTTTTGATTTTGTACTTGTAAACCAGAAACACAGTGTCTGAGACCCTCTCGTAAAGACGGCTATCAGCAGCCACAGCCCAGGCCTCCGGTGGTACTGATTCATCCAATCCCTTGTTCTAAATCATTTATTCGGGGCATCCTTCATCTGACTCGCATCTGGTGTTGGCAGCGCCGTAATCCCTGGGTACTTTCGCATGTGCCAGACAAAGTTGATGGTGGCAAGCTAGAGTCTACAAGATGGAGCAGGCGGCACAATTCCCCTTGTCCATCAAAAGCACCAATGAATATTCACCGTTTCCTCCACCCAACCCGTCAATTCATCAATGCGAGGCAAGGCTTCCCCACTTCAAGAGGCCTCAGTGCACAGTCCGAGTCGTCCGCTGGCCTCTGCACAAGGGATCCAAAACAACGCATCTCTGGAGTGGTCGCCCAGTTGATGGGGTCGGGACAACCGCCCTGGCCAATCCCCCCTTTCTCTCATGCAGGAACCAGATGCGGATTGCCATCCCCCCATGATCCATCCATCTCAATCCGCCGCTAGCCCAGCCGAGCCTCAGAAGAACCATGTCCCCGACGCAGCGCACATGCACCAGTACCCTTCAGTCCTTTATTCCGCTTCTCCTCAAACTTAAAGGTCTCTTGGCACCGTTGACATTGACGGGGGGGCATTTAAACTGCTCGGCTAGGTTATCGGGAAATCGAGGCAGAGGCGCTCGGTTGAAAAACAAGTAAGCAGAAAAGAAGGCGAAGCCGATGGCGTCAAGCCCGTAGAAAAGTAACCGAGAGACACATCCATCGCAAAGGCAGTTACGACTCGCTAGCAAATCTCTGCCTATATCCGTCGGCATCACTCGCCGGCTCCCACCACTCATTCTTAAACAGCCTAAAAAGAACCGAAATAAGGCTCGAATATGCTTGTTCGTAACAATTTTCGGCTGCAATTCCGCTAGTCCACCTGCCGAAATCATTACTACCCTGGCCTACAAATCTACAAACAAATCCAGTAATATCATGAATGCCAGTACATAGTACACAATGCCTGCCTGCTGTCATCTGGTCTTGATAGTAGGCCGGAGAATGGGGCAAGTTGAAAGGCGGTGACGGGTCCAAAAGAAAGTCTGGGCCTGCAAGGGTAACCCTGCCCCATCACCAACGGCATTTAGCAGTGGCCAATGTGAGTGGCTCTTGGGCATGCTTATTCCCGCCGTCCTCGCCCACTTGTCACACCATTGGGATTTTCTGCTGATCCAAATACCCATGACGTCGAGTCTTCTTGAAACAAGGCGAGAACCACAATTTGTCGCAACTCACGCCAACACGTCCGCGTGGCCCCAAGGAATATTGTTTCTGGCACTTTTGTCTTGCATTGCATCATCGCAGCCTTGGCCAGTCAATGGGCAGTACGCCTCGCCCGACTGATCCACGTTGTTTTAGGAGAATGTTTCTTCTATCTGTCAGCCTGCTGGGTGTATGAAGGGCTGCAGCGTGGTACATGCATAGTCCATATGGGCTCCCTACATGGAATCAATTCTCCCTAACCAAAAACAGGCCGGAAAGTGCCCACACCCTCTGTCTATCCTTGCTGGCCCATTACTGATTCAGGAACCCGAGATCACCCCCCGGGGCGCTACGTAGAGCCCAGGCTGGCAGTGGCGGGCTCTTTTCTCTCCTGACGATCAACCAGGCCAAAGCCCATCTTCAGAGCGGCAACGGCTGAAGCCCCATCATGCCCGAGTTGTGCCGTCGCTACTGGAATCAAGCAGCAACGCCAGCAGGGGCTTTAATGGCTCGTCTCAATTTTCCACTCAAGATGCCCCTCTCGTAACCCCCGTAAAAGGAGAGGAGGAGGTCATAAAGCTTGTCTTTGCTATTTCTGGAGAAGGCTTCCTGATTTGGGCAACAAAATGGAGGGGCGGGAAATGAGCATGACGACTGCAGTGATTTCTCGGAAGGTAGATAATGGCGCCGTCCCTACCTACACGGACGGCATGTGCGAAGCGTACTGTAGGAATCCTAGACGGATCGTCGCCAAAGCCTACATCGATGATCCATCCCCCATCACACCGCAACGATCCAGATTCGGCAATGCACTGTTCGATCTCCTGCTTCAACAACTGCCGTTTCTCCTTTGGTTGATTATCGAAATGTCGTCACACGCCGATTGGCACGATTCAACGGAGTTGCCGTACCTGCTCGGACCTCAAGGTTTTCAACTTGGTACATGAAAACCCACAAATCACACGTACCGGCCCGACAATGTAACAACTTAAAGGCAGCTAGGCGCCCGGCACGCTCCTGTATGGTTATATGGTCCCTGGCGCCTGTCAGTGCGGGTGCCTTTGCAATATCTAGAACATATCAAAGTTCGAAGTTCCACCCGTTCCTTGTCACCACATATTTGGCCAGTGCAGCTTCATACAATGCAACAGCAATTACGACGAAATAGCCGACCTACCTAGCCTACCTCGTTCGAGCAATTTTTCTTGGTGGTGGGAGCTATATATCGATACGCCTCCTAATCTCGATAACGAGCAACTTCACTAATGTCGGTGACCTTGGCCACGCCATCGCCCATCGACGTCATCGAAGGGAATTGTCACCTAGTGAGCCGTTGGGAACATGGACTGGCGATTGAAACGCGCCAACTAGTCATGGGAACGAACATACAGAGAGATGACGGTTGTAGGTATCATCACCCGACCCCTACCGGATATTGTGTGCCTTGTGATATCTATGTGCAGACTTCTATACATCGTCATAAACCAATGGCTGGACGAAGGTGAACCAGGAATCATGCTGCCATCGTTCAGCAAGTTAATTAGTCTACAGACCTTGGTTTATTCTTCTAGCTAAACCTGTTTGTATTGCCGGTGTGATTGTAGTTCCAAAGCCTATCTCTTTGTATGATGTTGTGGCCCGTTGGGTGATGACATCTTTTAAATCCTAACCGAAACTCCAAACGACGTAAAATTGAGTAGCTGAGGTTAAAAATGGTGTCAATGGGGTAGTTGATGCTGTCGGTGACTCTTGCAGCATTGTGTTGTTCGTGTTCATAAATGACCGATTCGGTTATGTCCACGTTGTACAATAGTCAACCATCAGATATCAACTGCTGTGTGGCAGCATGATCTTCGATGACTATGACAGGGAAGGCGAATAAGTCGGGAATAAGATGATGGTGTTTGCGGGGAAGCGTAGGGTTGTCTGTAAGTCAGTGTGCTCTACACATGGGAGTGGATTAACCATTAATAACATGGGTGGTTAACAAACACCGTACCCCAGAACATATATAAACAAGGAAGTCTATAAGTGGCCAGATGAAAATGAACAAGTCGTATGCACTAGACTAGCAGTAAATTATCAAGCTTACCCTATTTTCCAATGACTTATTATTGTTTACATTTTTTCCCTTTGGCCGATTTGGAGACAAATTGGTTCTGTCCTATGTGCTACCCTGTATGGATTTTGAAGTGTTGGTGAAATATAAATTGACTAGTTATGCCAGGAACCGACTGGTTTAATATTTTTGCCATAAATCGTCACGGTGACATCATTGTCTCACTTTGATATTGGGCATGTTTAAAAAGAAATGTTGGTTATACGAGCTGCGTGGGTCACTGAGTCTGATTGAAGCTTGAAAATAAATATTATATTTAGATGAGAGAGGGATGAAATAAAATTTGTAGTGCCCATGGAAATAACCTGGTCAATAAAGGAATAAAGCCAGATCGAGCTAAGTAACTAAGGTTAGCTTGGCTATGCTTGGCTATAAATGAACGTGCGCCCAGAGGATGACTATGTTAGAAATATGCAGAGTGATGAATGCGGCTGTGAAAGTGCAAAAGTGGCGGAAATTCAAGCCTCACGGGCTCCCCTCCAATCCCTGGGGTTTCTGGACCCGAGGCAGTGGGCTCAAGGTTTGTCCGAGAATGATCCGCCCAGCTTTGGGTGCTGCTTTGTGTGTGTGTTGTGGCTACCCCACATCCACATTGGCACAAGACTGGCACCGCACCGACTTTTAGAAATAGCACCCTCCGATAAAAACGCAGTCCTCACAAAATTATACACCTCCCAGGTCTGCGTCTCCGCCTTTTGTCTCCCTCCTGACGGCCGTCCGCTTGCCATATACCCGTCACCATCCGCTGTGAAACTGCCTCTGCGCCAACCCAACTCTCCGACCGGCACCGACCCAGGCATGACCCCTCGGTAGCCTTGTCCGCCGCCTCGCCCTCCCCCAACTTATATAACTATGCTGGATGCTTCGTATCCACCGCTGCCAGAATTATAGCAGCCTCGCACGCTCTACATAGCCATCTCCACCCTCCGATACCCTCGCTCGAGCCCCTAGAACATGGAGGTTCAGGTGAGTTACGCACTCTTCGTTCTCATGCCTGGGTTGGGGACGTGTGGTTCCATGGGTCATGACGCCTGTCTCGTGCCCCGCCATTTTTTGACGTCGGTCTGGGCCACGCCCATGTTGCATCGGCCCAACGCCCAGCACCCAACGCTGTGGGCAGGCAATCGCGTGTCGGGATACCAGGGGGGAGCTTTCCAGTGCTAATTATTTGTTTTTTGACTGCATAGGTAGAAAACGCCGTCGAGATTCTGTCGAATCCCACCTCCGACCAGTCCCTCAAAGAACAAGCCTACGAATATCTCAACCAACTACGAACGGACCCCCAAGGATGGCAGGCTTGTACCACACTCTTTGCCCGAACACCACGCCCTTCCGATGTTGTGCGCCTGGTCTGCCTTGAAGTTGTCAACTATGCTGTCCACACCCAGGGCCTCGATCAGGCCAGTCTCGGCTTTCTCAAGGACACGCTCCTCCAATACTGCCGCCAGACCTACGGTCCCGATGCCCAGCAGGAATCCGACCCCACACATCTCCAGAACAAGCTCACCCAGACCTTGACCTACCTGTTCGTGTTCCTCTACCAAAATGGATGGCAGAGCTTCCTCGACGACTTCATGGAGCTCGCCGGCATCCCCAACAATGTCGAGAATGTTTCTGGTGTCATCTTCTACCTCCGAATTCTTGGTTCTATCCACGACGAGATTGCCGATATGCTTCTGTCACGACAGAGCAGCGATGCCAAGCGCAATACCGAGCTCAAGGACCAGCTCCGTGACCGAGATATGACCAAAGTTTCTGAGGCCTGGAAGCAGGTCCTCACCCGATACAACAGCAACGACGCTGTTGTTGAACTTGTTCTCAAGGTTTTAGGCAAGTGGGTTAGCTGGATGGACATCTCGTTGGTTATCAGCCAAGACATGCTCAACCTCCTTCTGCCTGTGGTTGGGCGGGTGAACAGCTCGGGTGGCGAGGACAAGGTCCGTGATACTGCCATCGACACCTTGACCGAGATCTGCGGCAAGAAGATGCGGTCAGGGGACAAGATGGAGATGATTTCTTTTCTCAATCTGCAGGAAATTGTCAGTCAGTTAGTTGCTAGCCCTCCGTTGAGTGAGCTGAAGGGCTCCCCTCGATACGACACTGATCTGGCCGAGGCCGTTGCCAAACTCGTTAATACCGTCATCTCCGACATAGTTCGGGCCCTCGAGGACAACCAAATCAGTGATGACACGAGAGCCAGGGCCAACCAGCACCTTAATGGCTTCCTTCCTTTCCTCCTGCGCTTCTTCTCTGACGAATACGATGAAATCTGCTCGAGCGTCATTCCCGCCCTCACAGACTTGCTCACCTTCCTTCGTAAAATCCACCAGCTCCCAGAGGAGTATGGCAACATGCTTGCGCCAATCCTCGATGCCATCATTCGCAAGATGCGATACGACGAGACCTCGACATGGGGCAAGGAAGACGAGCAGACTGATGAAGCTGAGTTCCAGGAGCTTCGCCGAAAGTTGCAGAATCTTCAAAAGACCATTGCTGCCATCAACCAGTCCCTGTACATGGATATGCTCAGTAACCTAGTTGCCACTACCTTCCAGAACCTTGACCAGCAAGGCTCCCAGATGGACTGGCGAGACCTAGACCTTGCTCTCTTTGAGATGTACCTCTTTGGAGAGCTCGCCCTGCCAAACCAGGGTTTGGGTGCCAAGAACCAGCCTTCCAGCGAGGCTTCCGAGAGACTGGTGGTCATGATGCGGAAGATGGTTGAATCAGGTTTGTTATTGTGCCCAGAAAGCAATCAATTCTCTAACATTTTCGATAGGCATCGCCTCGTTCTCCCACCCCGCCATTCTCCTTCAGTACATGGAGATCTGTGTCCGTTACTGTGTTGTTTTCGAGACCAACCAGCAATACATCCCTCAGGTTCTGGAGAACTTTGTTCGATTGGTCCACCACGACCATGTCCGCATCAAGACACGGTCATGGTATCTCTTCCACCGATTCATTAAGCAGCTTCGCTCCCAGGTTGGAAATGTTACAGAAACAGTCATCCAATCCATTGGAGACCTCTTGCCTATCAAGGCGGAGGTTCCAGGGGATGATGCCGATGATGATATGTCATCCGATGAGTCTGATCACTCTGCGGATGCATTATTCACTAGCCAGCTCTATCTCTTCGAAGCCATAGGATGCATATCGTCTACTCAGGCCACTCCTCCTGAGAAGCAGGCGCTCTATGCTCGTTCCGTCATGGATCCTCTATTTGCGGATATGGAGAGCCATCTTCCCCGAGCCAAGGCCGGGGATGCTCAAGCCACCCTTCAGATTCACCATATTGTCCTGGCGCTGGGAACACTCGCACACGGCTTCTCAGACTGGACTCCTGGCGCCGTCACCAACAACGCTCATGGTCCACCCGACAAGGCCGTTTCGGACGAGTTCTCCCGGGCGGCCGAAGCTATCCTGATTGCTTTGAACCAACTGAACTCGTCGGCTGAGATTCGAACTGCTTGTCGGTCTGCATTCTCGAAACTTCTTGGAGTCCTTGGCTCAGCAGTCTTGCCACAGCTCCCCCAGTGGATTGAAGGTCTCTTGTCGCAGAGCTCGTCCAAGGATGAGATGGCAATGTTTTTGAGATTGTTGGATCAGGTGGTGTTTGGATTCAAGTCAGAAATCTACGACGTGCTTAACATGCTGCTAACACCGCTCCTTCAACGAATCTTTGGTGGTCTCACAGAGCCAATTGCCGGAACCGATGACGAGATACAATTAGCTGAATTGAGGAGAGAGTATCTCTCTTTTCTCCAGATTATTCTCAACAACGGTCTCGAGGGTGTTCTCATTAGCGAGTCTAACCAAGGCTTCTTTGAACCCATGGTTTCGTCGATTATCGAACTCGGAAAGATTTTGGAGGGCAATATTGGCCCGAGCCGATTGGCATTCACTCTCATGGCGCGAATCTCGGCCATTTGGGGTGGACCCGACATTGCGACAATTTCTCAGAATCCCACGGCCCCCACGGGTGCCCCCAACCCAGCCATCCCCGGCTTTGACCAGTTCATGATTGACCGGTTCCACTCGACATGCTGGGAGGTGATGCGAAACCCTAGCTTCCGGCCAGCGCAGGATGCTCAAACAAAGCAGATCCTGACGGAGATTGCGGCGTTGGAACAAATCATTTACACTAAAACAGGAGAGATATTCATCCAACAGCTTCAGACAGGATTGTTCCCCAGCATGGGAATTGATGGCGACAGTTTTTTGCGATCCCTCACATCAACAGACAAAAAGGCCTTTTCCTCCTATCTTCAGGGATTGTTGAAGAGCCGACAGTAGATAAAAGTGTCTGTGAGTGTTAGAAGCGAGAGTATATGAGAACGAGGCAGTGAGGGGTGTACGGAAGCCTCGCGGCGCATATCAGGGAGTTGGAGGGCAGAACAATTAGAGCTAAAAGAACCAATCTTCTTTGTTATTTTTTTTTATATCTTTTGGTTGTTATCAATATTCCCGGCCGTGGGCGGCCTGCGTCTGGTGGTCGAGAGTGGTGCTACCGGGGGCAGTGCCTCGGAAATGTGGATAGATGGAAATATAAACTCATTCTATACCGTTCTGGTTCCGTCTACAAAGTCTGAGCGTTCGATTGCTATTGCACGGGTCTTACATGGTAAGGTTCACTGGCGCAACGGGCCGTGGAACTCAACACTTTGATTTATAGATTGGAAAAGGGGGTGGATGAGGGGCCTCATAGAGGTAACAGAAGGGCCACTCATTAGTATCCATTATGAGACATGCTTGTGTGTGGGTGTGTGTCTCATGGAATTGGTGATGAGTGCTGCTACTGATGGAAGGAAAAGGAACAAAACGTGGCTTGAGCAAGAAAGGAGAGCGCACAAGGCTGGACAACAGTCGAGTGCTGCGAAGTCATCTCCGTTGGGTTGTGTTAAGCTTTAGGAAATAGTTTGACGTGTAAGGCTTGTTGCGTTGGTTCAGGTGACGATTAAGGAACCACTATTGGTCGAAAGACTGGGATTCTAGCGCCCAATATCAATAGTTTAGCCTCGTATGCGTTGTTCGAGATCCATCGGCCTAAAAGTCGAGGTGATTCTCTTGAGCATCGAGGATGAATTACAATACCGAGGTGCCTTTCTTTTTATTCACATGGATCTTCAGAAGAAGAGGGATAATCCATGTAGAACTCGAACTGGTCAACATGACTGACTTGGCGGGCTTTGGAATTGACACTGTAGAATCCACCTGATACCTACTACCCCTTTGGGAGAGCCCGATGACTGTTCTCGTGGAGTTTCTATTATAAATTTTAGTTTATGGGCCTGACGGGTGAGTGACGCACAGCCTCAAGCTGGCTGTCGGAGATGGCGGCAGTCACGGGTATAAGACGTCGGGGAATCGCGATTTCCTCGGTCTGCTCAACTCTCCAACAACAACACAAGTCATCTCTTGCTACACATCGATTTTGCTATACATTCGAGACGCGCACGCATCTGTTATAACTGCTATACATTACTTCTGCAGCCCACAACATCACCGTCAGTATGGAATACAAAGTGCCCCGTCTTGAAAACGAGGGGTGGTTGGAGGACAATGAAGCCATTGACTCCCTTTTCTTTTCCGACTTCCCCTCCAAGCCAGAAACCGAGGATGACAACAACCCTGTGCCTTCCGGGCCGATTGCACCCAATGCTACACCTGAGGCTGCTTTTAAGACTGATCTTGAGGCTGCTTTTGAGGCTAATCCTGTGAATGTTCCTATGACTGCTCCTATGGCTGCTCCTATGGCTACTCCTGTGATTGCTCCTGTGACTGCTCCTATGGCTGCTTCGATGGCCTCAGCCAACCAGACGGTCTCTGTCGCTACGCAATCCCAGTCACCGCCGCCGTCAAGCTCCTCAGCCTCCTCAAACTCCCCTACCTCTTCATTCAGTTCCAGCCCCGAATCACAGGCCTTTAGCAAGATGATCAGCCAAGCCAACAGCAACATCAAGAGGCGGAAGAAGGAGCAGCGGGCCGAGCGGTCTGCCCGAAGCAAGATGAGAGTATTGGCCCCCCGGTCCATCATCCCCGGTCACCCTGGCTTCACCCTCGCAACACCAGCGGCCAACAACGCCTACTTCGCTCCGGGAGGCTCTGCCGCTCATCAGAGCCAACCCGTTCTCACGGGTATTTCTCAACACAATCACCATCAGTGCCTGCAATGCCTTCAACACCAAAACCTCAGCCACGGGGCGGGCACGAGTGCGGGTGCAGCTCTATACGGGACTCAGTGCCCCTGGTTCATCATTCAGCAACTTCAGAAACGGATCTGCGAGCTGCAGGAAGAGGTGCGACAGGCAAATGGGAAGAATGGCTTTTCGTCGGATTGGTTGGGCCTAATTGGCTGAGGTTTTATGTGTGTACCGGATTGTTTGGTCTGTTTTTCGAGTCGTGTTCCAGCGTTCTCTTTGGGAACTGAGTATTTGGTTTAACACTATGTATGCCCTTTAGTTTATTCATTCACAGTCATTATTATTGTTGACGCCGAGTTGAAAGTCGCAACTCTCTTAATACCCCTGTCCCTGTTAATCATCTTAGAATAATATCAAGCACTTCACCCTTCTCAGTCTTCTTTGGATGCTCCAAATAATTGCATTTACTTTTAGGCTAGATGAGTCTTGAACAACGCATGCTGGCTCAACCCAAGGTATCTAAACGTCGACAGCACAAGACTGCGACTATGTAATACACGAAACAAAGGACAACGCCATGTAACAGCGTTGCGTATCCCCGAATCCCGCCTACTCACTAACAATTACAACTTCTCCTTGCGTAATCCTCCCCGCCAATATTAACCAACAAATCTCCACTCAAACTACAAAATGTAGCCACCTCCAGTGAGGCAGCGCCAGTCGCGCACGCCGGTGCCTTCCTCCAGCTCGACACACCACCAGAGGACCTCCTTGGCCTTGTCTGGCTGGCCGCTCTCCTCATACGCACGCCCAAGAGCGAACCAAGCTTCCGAGTTGTTCCAGCTGGAGCCCAGCTTGGTGAGGGTCGAGAGCAGGCCGTAGGCTCGGTCACGGGCGGCGAGGCGGTCGACAAGGGGTAGCCGGTCTGCCTTGTAGGCATCCGGAAGTTCGCCATCGCCGAGCGGAGATGACGATCCAGTGTGAGAGGTGCTCTTCGCTTTTGTGGCGCCAAGGCCAAGAGGTTTGGAAGGGAGAGCCGAACGGGGATGAGGGCTGGGTTTGGTACCGCTGCTTGTCGTCACATGCACAGTATCCTCCAGAGGAGGGATCGAAGGGGGCGGCAGCAGCTTTTCGCTATACACGTCCAAGAGAATGTTGGAAAGACCGATGATGGCGATGGGATGGTTAGGGGCGTGTGCCAAGGCCGTCTCAAAGTCGGATCGAGCAGCATACGGCGCGTGCTTGGCGAGTGCGAGTTCTCCCAGCTGCATGACGGGTTAGTAATCGCTTCATCCGAATCATGTAAATAAATAAGCCTTACCTCCGACCACAAGTCGCTCCACAGGTCCTCCACGCTCTTGCACTCAGCCCAGCCTGCCGCCTTTAAGCTTCCCGAGCCCGATGGGTCTCTACCCGCGTCAGACTCGAGACTCTGGACCAGCCGCTGGGCCTCCTTGATAGCCTCTTTGCAGTCTTCATGCATGCCTGCGCGTCGGTAGAAGCCGGCAATCATCAGCCAAACTCTGACGAGGATCGTCACCCTCTGGACCCTCTCTTTATCCTTGGGGAATTGAATCAGGGGCAACAAGTTGGTAGAATTCATCGGGTTGTCCACTTCGGACAGGCCTGTAGACCTAGAAGAGAAGAGATGAGAGAGGTGAGAGAGGGGCCGGGGCCGAGAAAAGGACGAGCTCCTCGAAGCTGTTGATTGTCGCTTGCTGGAAAAGGTAAACATGTCGACCTGTTCGGGCTCATCACCACCAACAGGGAAGAAGACTTCACCGTCGACAACAGAGGGGTTGTTCGACACAGATCCGACGCTGCCCGTTCTCGCCCGGCTCTTGCTTCTATCCCGCCTCCTCAAGCTGTTGCTCCTAGTTTTGCTTCGGTGGACAGAAGATGCCGAGGTCCTTGGCCGAGCCGAATCCGTCGCCGTGGATCCATTCTCACCCGTGACTTGGATTGTTGGCGCAGAGCTCCTGGCTGTCACTGCCGTCGCCGGCCGGGATGCGAGGATCGTCGACCTGTCGCCAGCCGTGTTACTATACACCTGCCGAGTAGGCGGTCTCGATCTGTCGTGGTGTCCAAAGATGCTTCCCTTGATGCTTCTAAGAGTCCCCGACGTTTTGGGAGGTTCGACTGCCTTGGGTGGGTGCAATGTCGATTGCGATGCAACATTTCCAAAGAGTCGTGAGAACAGGGTGAGCAGCTCGAAGCTGGCATTGACTGCAACTTCAGGCCCTTCGAGCAACTCAACCAAAGCCAACTGTGTCATCTTTACCTCTAGAATACTCTCCTTCTCTGCATCATCCATATCATCCACCAAACCCCGGGAATCGTTGCCAGCCTTTGTCTTGGCTTCCGCCTCCTTCAAATGCTCGCTCCTAAATGACTGATCTGACTTCCCAAACAGCACAGAAGGGTTCTTGAATTGCTCCAGCGCTCCCTCGCATGCTCTTGATGCCATCACGTAGTCTTGTCTGGCGCTAAGAAGAAGTGCCAAGAGATGCCACACCGGAATCAGAGATCGCTCTTGCCAGTAGGGGCCGTGGATTAGGTCGTAATGCTCCTCCCGATCCTTGGAGACCGTCAGGGCCGACTTGACAACCTCGATGGCAGCAGTCAGTTCTCGTCGTTCAGCCAGCAACAAGCCGAGTGCATAAAAGCTCCTGGTGTCCTTTGCACGTCCAAATTCGGCTGCTAAAGATCGGCGCAGACATCGAATAGCCTTTGTCTGGATCTCAGTTCGAGAAGCCGCTTCGTATGTGATTCTTGACCAGTGAGCATGTGCCAATCCAATAGCTTGCCATGCCTGGGCAATCACATGAGGGGGTACAGGTGGATGGATCAGACTTGAGCCCTCTGTAATCATAGGTGTAGTGGTCTCAGGAGAACCGTGGTGCTGAGGCAGCTTGGCCAGCCAGTCTTCCAGTTCCGCCCCGAGCTGGCGTGCCTTTTCTGCAGCCGGTCTTTGACCATACCGGCAAAGCGCAATAATGCACTGCGCAATAGTCTCAAGCACTGTGGCATCGTCATCGAGACTCGGCTCCAAATGCCCAGTCTTGTCGACACGAGCCTTACCCTTCTTGACGATTTCCATGTAGGAATCAAACGACTTGAAGGCAAGCTCAAACTCGGCAACAGAGAGGTGGACCACAAAGAGATATCGGAGGATTGAAGTCGAATGATACGTCTTGGTAGCCGCGTTATACAGCGTGTCGAGGACGCCGCGGCTCAAGCTGCTGCGCCCACCTTGGCCGAGATCTTGCTCTCTCCATCCCCGTCCACACAGGACGGCCCAATTTTTGGCCACCTGATGAACGAAGTCTTCCACCTCTTGGCGTTCCTCGTCAGCTCTGGGAAAGCTAGTCTCACTGAGAAGGAGGGCCTGATAGGTGGCCTCGACGTTCTTCAATTCTACCTTCAGTTGACCCCGTGTCGAGAGGTCACCGCCAGTCGAGGCGGTTACGAACCCAGTCGGGAAGGACAAGTCAAACTCGAGAATCTGCGAAAGAGCCAGGTAGTATTCGTTCCATATTCTCCGCCTTGGAACCGATCCCTTAAACCCAAAGCCGCCGGTGACGGGAGTGCCCGCCATATCCCAAAATTTGGCCCATGAACGGAAGCAGGCCAAGGAATCCGCTTCTGAGAGCGATGCCTCATTCTCCTGAATCGCTTGGCTAGAGAGCATGCAGTATTCGGTCAGGAAGAGCTCTGCCCAATAGCGCAGCTGTCTCCCAATGCCCTGATCAACCCAGATACGTCCAAGAGAAGGCAGACCGGATTGGAATGCGGCTAGGGCCTGTTTCAGCTCGCTGCCGCGCGCAAGGCAATTGGCTTTGAGGTATACTGCCTTGAGAGCGCAGACGGTGGTCCATTCGGCGCTCTTGTCGGCGGGGTTAATCTGTTCATCTTGTGGGTTGGGGATTTCGGGCAGCTGGGCAGCGCACAGGTCGTATTCTCCCAAGACCCAGTGTAACCAGCCGACACAAACTTGGGCTTGGAACTTATCACCTGCGTGACTTCTTTCCTGTTCGATGGCCTCTTGAAGCTTGGGGAGCTGGCTGGCGACGTCGACGTCAGGGGTCGCAATGGCGGTGGGCGGTCGAGCAGTTTGAGGTCGGCCGTCGGAGCCCGACGAGGCAGCATTGGTGGTCTTCGTGATGGCGCATTCGGTTTCGGCCGTCAAGGCAAGGCCTAGATGTCGTTTGGTCAGCTTAGGCAGCTCCTGCATGTGGGAAGCCAGCGTCGTGGGGCCAGGGGCATCATCGTACATGACCTGTCAGGAGCATGCTTGCGGACCTTGCGGACCAGCTCAGGGACGATATCCCAGTTGCCGTCGCACCGAGCATGGTCGAGCTGGCTGATATACTGGGCCGCTTTGTGCTAGAGGGCGGAGGCGTCACGGTCAGCGATGCGGGAGGGTCTGTGGTGTCGATGTTGGCTTACACTCATGATTCAACCGCTTCAGGAGACTGTCCGACTTAGCAGTCAGATAGCGCCAGGCGCATGGCTAGCAGGACGACGGCAGCTGCGTGAAGAGGGGCGATGGAGACCTCCTTGTGGCTCTCCCAATCCAAGCGGTCCAGAGGGAGAAAGGAGACTGCCCGTGTGCGCAGAGAAGGAGTTGGTTAACGTTGGGGTTTGGCGGTTTGCATGTATGATGTACGGTGTTCTGCGGCCGCCGGTCGTTAATTACGATGGTTGGTACGTAATGAGCTAAGGGCCCTTCTGGCGCCCATTACTGGGCTCATACGGATAGGCCACATCATAATAGATGGTGCTGGGCCGACCGTCACGCTAGGGGCCAATCAGGGCCCTGCCGACCGCCACGATATCCCCCGTCTCCAGGGGCTCATCCCCGTCCGCTTTTCCCGTACCAGGCACGTAGCGTAGTGGGGTTATGGACGGCATAGTGAGGACCGAGACGGCAAAAAAAAAAAAAAAAGTTATCCAAGAGTGAGAGACGAAGAGCGACACAGGCTTGTGCAAGCAACCATTTTCTGTTGCTTCCAGCCTTGCCAACGGCTTTGACGGTCTCAATTACGGGTTTCTGCTTTATTAAATCGGAATTGTGCCTTCTCAACAATCACACAGCGGCTTCGTCGCTGGCCAATTGCACGTGACAGCGACAACTTTGCTTCACTACCCCAGAAATTTGATATCGCGACAGCGATCTCGAAAACCCTCTGAGACGGCCTGCGAGGTTCCGGTTTCTCATTCACGCCCGGTCCAATGTCAAACACCTTGCCCCCCGACCTTCGGGTCCTTTGTCGCAAGCTCACCTCCCTCCCCCCGACCCAGCTCCCTCATGCGCTGCCATCTCTCATCAACCATGTCTTGCATTGCAAGGAGCCCTTGTCAGCTCCCCAGGAGCAGAAGTCCAAGGACAAGTCTTCCGAGGCATCTCAGCTGATTCACAAGTTGAAGGCCAGCGTCACCACCCTGTTGACTGGACGCAGTCGCGAGGCGAGGTTTGCTGCCATTGGCCTTGTCAAAGCCATGGTAGATGTTGGGGGTTGGGAAGTTCTTCGAGGATCTGAGCCATGGGTTCAAGGATTGCTGTCTGTCATTCAGGTATGTTCTTTTAATACCAAAATTGGTTGCATTTTTGAGACTAACATGTCTTCAGAAAGCCGACCCCATCGCCTCCAAGGAACTGGCCGTGGTGACTCTGGCAAGGATTTACATGCTGGTCCACCCATATCAGACTCTTGCCCGAGAGATTGCTACTCGCACCCTTCCCGCCTTCATCACGGCTTGTGTGGCCCTCATCAGCCAATCACCTTCAGTAAATGCTTCGAGGACACCCTTCTCGGTTGTTGAGACCATCTGTGACGCCTTTTCAGCCTTGATTCCCCTCTACCCAGCGACTTTCCGCCCACTCAGCTCCAAGCTCAGAACTGCTGTCCGGCCATACCTCGCACCCACTCAGACAGATGAGATCGTTGTTCCTAGAAATCTGACGCGAGCTTCACGACGACTCATCATCTCTCTTCACCATGTTGCTGCCAAGTCGGGAGGCAGCGATGAGTGGGCCAAGCTGGTCGGCAGCCTTCTCAAGGAGTTTCATACAACTGCCGACCAAGTTCTCAGAGCTGTGGAGGAGTCTTGGGAAGGCTCCAACGGTTACACCAGATCCAGAATTGACCTGGACGGTGAGCCAAACGGTGGTGGCTCGTCTTCAGATGAACTACCTGCTTGGTCAGGTGTTAACGCCGGTGCTGACCGCCTGATTGGCCTATTCCAATATCTCTCCGATTGTTTGCGATACCCTACAAAGGCGCCTGTGACCATCCCCACCGGCGCTCTTGTGGACGCTGCTTCTCGAGTGTTCCTAGTCGCCAGACTGTCACCGAAGTCTCAGTCCTGGGACCGCGCCCTCCAGACAAACGCCGCCATCGGACGAGAAGAGAAGGATGAGCTCTGGAGCGTCATCCCAGACATTCACATTGCCGCCCTTCGACTTTTGCAGGCTCTTATCCAACGCCTGCAGGAAAACTCCGTGGCATTGGTGCCTGAACTTTTGGACCACCTTGTTCGCGTCTTCAAGTCTGGCATCAACCTCCCTGACGTCCGAATGACTGGCTACATCTTGTTGAAAGACATTCTCAGCCTGGCTGGACCAACTTTGTCGAAACCATCTGTGGATATGTTAGATCCTCTCCTTGGTGCTTGCTGCCGAGATCTCCAGCAGGATGCTGGCCATCTCAAACTCGAGAAACCAACCACATCCGGAACAGATGCCAAGAAGAACAACATCGCCGCTAATGCCGACCTCTTCCTCAAACCTCAGGCCGGTGCTGTCGCGGAAACGTTCTCTCTGGACTCAGACCACAAGACCGCCGCAGCTAACCTCCTTGCCATCATCCCATCCCACCTACCCCAACGCCATCTCAAGCCCTCCTTGCGGGGTCTCGTTGACCAGACTGCCATTCTCACATCCAACCGCGATGCCATGCTAGCGAGCGTTCTCAATCCCTACAAGGACCAACGCGGCCGAGTCTACCCCAGCATCCTGCCCCACTTGACCCAGCAGTTCCCCGATGATCAGGGTCTCGAGATCCTCCGGACAAATCTGCGGGCCAGCGCCCAGACCCTGGCAGATGACGACGAGCCACTTGAGGAGCTTCCGGCGGATCATGAGGACGCAGACGAAAACGAAGACGAAGAGATGGGAGAAGGGGAGGCGGAAGACGGTCCTGATGTCTCTGAGGCACCAGAAAGCGTCTTCAAGCCCGGCGCGCTTCCCAAGGCACCGCAAGTTGAAAAGACGCTACCTATTCAGAGCAATCCTTTTGGGATCAGCAAAGACAGCTCAGCCGATGATGAGCCTCGACACAGGGTAGCATCCCCTCCCAAGCGAAAACATGAGGGGTCAGACTCTGTGCCTCCTAAGCGCCAGGTCTTGGACAAGTCCCCTTCACCAGACCGCGTAGCGGCAAAGTCAGTCTTGAAGGCTCCTGAAGCAGAAGAAGAAGATGACGATGACGATGATGAGAGTGTTCACTTGAACATGGAGCTTGAAGACGAGGACGAGGAGGATGAGTAGAATAAAAAAAAGGAGAGATGTATACAGTGCGGCTCAAGCCATTTTATTGGATATAGATAAAGAGCTTATAATTGATTTTGGTTTCGGAACCTCTAACCGGTGGTCCGTATACAAGGCGAGACTGCGAGTCTCCAAGGTCCGCTACCCATTGCCTGGTATCTCATATACGCAAAAAAGAAAAAGATAGAAATCAAAGAAAACCCATTATTCACCCTCCGCCTCAGCAGTTTCCGTTCCCATATAAAATGCACACCACTTTACCTACCGTTATCCCCTTTCAAACGCCGCCCAGTGATGGTGATAGTCTTCAAAGCCCAAAACAACGAAATGAAGGCACCATTTCTTTCCAGTCATCCATGTGGCAAGGCCAAATGTCATCGCTGCGGTACCGCCCGCTTAGTCTCTCAACCAGGCACGGCGCTTCTCTTCCTTGCGGGCACGACGCTTCTCCTTGAAAGCCTTGACCTCGGACTTGGAGGGCTTCTTCCCGGAACGCTCGGCTTTAAGGCTGCGGCCATCGTGGGCGTTTGCAGCAGCGTCAACGTCAAAGAAGGCGTTCATCTGGCGCCGTGATTTGGCATCATCAGTGTGGCGGCCAGGGCCCATCTCCTCGGTCTGAAACTGGCCAGTAAAGCGGTTGAAGGAAGCTGTCACGGCAAACGGATCCTGAACATTGGCGCTTGAAGATGCCTCTACCTCATCGTTGTCGCCCTTTGCATACCAAGCATTGGGGTCGTAGTCACCATGGATGGCAGGATTGTAACCTCCAGCCGCAGGTGTCTCTGAAGCGGGGGGCTGAGGGGCAGCAGCTGAAGAGCTAGCAGCAGCGGCAGGATCGGTCGTGATTCGCGGGTTATCCCACTGCGTCTTGCCTGTGAAGCGGTTCACAAAGTACCAAGCTTGGTTGTTGGGATCCCATTGACAGTCCCACCCGTCATCAGCGGGCTCCGGCACTGGCTCCTTGGGTAGCGGGGGTCCATCAGGAGTCGACTCATTTGGCAACGGTGGTTCTGCCGGGACAGGCTCGCTGGGGAGTGGCGGCGCATCATGGGCTGCGGGCGCCTTGTCCGATGCGCTTGTAGACTCGGGCTCAGGCTCGGACCCGGCAGAGTCGTCAGAATTGGAGACAGCGTCGTCGTCCTCATTTTGTTTGGCGTTGGCGTGCTTGGCAGGGGATTCGGCGAGGTCTACGGGGACAGGCGCCTCCTGGGCGGCCGACTCTGGCGAAGGGGACATGTTGATCGGAGAGGGTGGTGACGAGGCGAGGCTGTCGCAAGGCGTCTATCATCTCAACGGTGAGTGGAGGGCAAAGAAGAACGTCATCGTGATACTTATGCACCTGTGGTCTTTTTTTTAGTAGCAAAGCGTTTGTGAGCAATGTAAATAGAGCAAAGTTTGCGCGCTTCACATGTTATGCGAAGCGAAGCGGTGGCTCAGGTAGCTTTCTGCAAGCGGTAGCGCAAACGCAGTGCAGTTGCGGGTGCAGAACAGGAGAAAAGCCTGCGCCTCATATGGCACGGCTCGAACAGGTAAACATGGTCTGGGGAAGGCATGGCCCGGCGTCACGTGATCCACGGGAAGAGCAACCTTAACCGGAACCTTGGCTTAACTGGGAGGGAGCATTGGGCGTCGTCGGAAACGATCAATGCGGGTCGCCAGATCTTGGCGATCCTCCCGCTCAAGCAGGCACAGACGGGTACATAGCGCTTCCGCAGCGCCGTCTCGACTCCGCCCACGACGGCAGTTCCTCCTCACGAGGGCTGCATTGCTAAAGGCAGCTAGAAAAAGAAATATGCGTGTTGGTCCTCAGCTGAGAGCTAGTGCGATGTGTCATCGCGCCTCCATTATGCGGCATGTAATTTCATCTAAGACCAGCCCAGGCAGCGGTGGCCAACACTAGCCAGCAGTCTAGACCAGAATATTGGCCCAGAATGCTCGCGAGTCTCGCGGCAAGCTACTGTGGCTCCGAGCCCGCCAAGACCCCGTCTGGCCCGTTAATTTGACGTTGGACCCAGCCGTGTACCTGATCTGATGTGTTTATTAGACAGCATTATCCCCGGAGCAGTCTGATCTTCGAGGCCCATTCGCGTACTGGACAACGGTCAGGTTTGCGATGCCGACCCTATCGAAGACGTGGTTATGGCTCGGGGCAATCGCAGCCGTCGTCGTGCGAGCTGCCGACGACTATGAGCCCCCCAACGTTAAACCGGCCGACTGGGACGAGGACATGTGCAGCTGTTATCTCACAGATGGCGACGTGCCCGAGTACTACACGGAGCACACCTTCTTCGACTTCCGAAACCTTGGCGAATACGCTGGAGTCCCAGGCATCATCACAGGCGAAAACGCATCAGCAGAGGCCGACGTGACCAGCAAGTATTTCAAAAAGAAGGAATGGAAGAACTTTTGGAGCATCCAGAGTTGGAGCAACCGAAGGCCGACTGGCCTCGCCTTCGGCGCGAGATTCCCCATGGTCAATTCTCCCAACAACATCTTTATTCAACACAACGACGACAAAAACCCGGCCTCGGACACTTACCTGACAATGCGCACGACACGTCTCGGCGAATTCCAAGGTGCCTCCGAGATCGATTCCCTCGAACGCTTTCAATTTCTCTCTATCCGATTCCTCGGTCGGGTTAGGGGCAAGCCGGGTGCTTGCATGGCCATGTTTACATACGTGCCTGCCGATGAAATCAAAAACGTCCAAGAGGCTGATCTGGAGATGCTGACTCGCGAAGACACCGATCGTGTCCACTACACGAACCATCCAGGTTACAGCGTCGAGGGACAGGTGTATCCTGAAGCTACTCGCAACACCACATTGCCGGACGGCCTTCACTGGGATGACTGGGTAGAGCACAGGCTAGACTGGACACCGCACCGCTCTGTGTGGTATGCTAATGGTATCCAATCTGCCAATATTTCATTCCAGACGCCTCGCGACCCGTCATTGATGATATTCAACGTGTGGGGTGATGGTGGTGTATGGGCCGGTAACATGACGACCAACGATGAAGCTTATATGGAAATGCAATGGATTCAGATGGTCTACAACCTCAGCGATAGTGACGACGACAAGAAGCGAAAACGAGATCTGGACCGCCGATCATCGCCGCTCTTCAGCGACTATGGCCCCAGAGGACGGCTAGAACGCCGCGAAAACTCCGGGAACGATCAGTGCAGAATGATATGCAGTATCGACAAAGGCGGGGGTGCTGGTGCAGTTCAGTGGGTATGGGGCAACAGCACTGCGTCGCGGGTGTTGCTTTCTGGCGAAGGCTTCGGGGGAAGCCTGGGGTTTGTGATATCTTGGGTGCTGGGGCTAACGGCTCTCCTGTGGTACGTGTAACACAACCACAGGAGGATCAGTGGGAACTAGGTGCCTATTTTAATATTGTACACATTACTGTTACAGTGGAATGTCCATAAGGGAAGTCATACTGGGATTATCTACGTGGGTATATATTCGACAGTTGCGGTTTTAAGACTGCCATGATTTGTGACATAGCATAGAGAAGCGATGGATGATATTTGGGCGTTGCATTTTAGTTTAACGATACCAGCTGCTGGAACTTAATTTATTGGCTCGTTGTTTATTTGACAGCGATGTTTTTGGACAAGAATTTCTAATTCCGCATTATGCGTATGACCCTGAAAATTGCTCAGCCAACGCACGAGTGGACGCCACCAACTGTGATAATTAGCGATGCCAAGGCCACAAGCCCAAGCTGAATGAGACGTGGCCATGTCCAGCTCGGTTTAAACCACGCAGGACATTGTCGCCAAAACTACTAGTCGAAAGGGGCTTGGATCGTGGTGTTGGGCGGAAAGCCACCAACAACCACATCATGTCAAGATCAGAGCCACAACCACCATTGTTTGACTCGGCGACCGCGCCAGCGTCCGTTGGACCAACACAAAAGGGGAAGGAAGCGGGAAAGCCCCCCCCCCCCTCGTTGCAAAGCCCCCCGGTTCGTTCATTCAGAGGTTGAGAAAAGTAACAAAAAACCAAACCACGCCGCCAGTTCGCCGCCACGCCCTGGGGCGGGGGCCCAGC